>SKCR01015035.1:0-89816 GCA_019454045.1 Zanthoxylum bungeanum | reverse complement strand
GGCACTAAGTGTTAGAACACCCCTACAAACTTAATTGCTCGAGTTAGAGAGGCTACGAAATCGAACTTATTCACACACATTTTTTTTAACAAACTCAAGCTCTACCGTTTTACGCAAACAATCACTGTTTGGTGAGGCAAGATGTCCGGTTACTAAGTAAAACATGATTATTATTATCATTTTTTTAAACTTAAGTCCTATCATTTTACGCGAACAATCACTGCTTGCTGAGACAAGATGTATGGTTACTTTGAATACATCACCGTCCTTAAGATTCTCATTGTCAATAGCTCCGTATGGGTAAACATTTTTTTTTAAATAGTTGGAAACCCCACCACCAAACCACCCATTTCGGGCTCAAACGGAGCATATAAAACCCTCGGCTATCCCAGGCTCTTACAAGAAACGCACTCCCTGGATTTGAACCCAAGACCTCAATGTGAGATCCTGAACTCCACACTACCAAACCACGCCCCTTGGGGACCTATATGGGTAAACGTGCTTCACAATAAATGGGCCATTTCATTTGGATTTCAATTTTCCAGGAAATAAATAAAGACGGGAATTGTAAAGCAAAACTTTTTGACCAATTTCAAATATTTTTCGTGAAATTTGACTATCATGAAAGACTTTAGTTTTAGTTTTAAGAATTTTCATATTCTCATATTAATCATTCCTTAACTCTTCAAATTCATTTAATTACAGTTTACGTTCATGACTGGCATTTTCAAGGTTTGAGTTGAATGCTTTAATAGCCCAATATGCCTTATACTCAAGTTCTATAGGCAAATGATAAGGTTTTCCATAAACTAGACGATAGAGAAACATTCCCATAGAGGTTTTGAAAGTTGTTCGGTATATCCAAAGTGCATCATTCAGTCGAAGAGACCAATCTTTACAATTGGATTGACCGTTTTTCCCGAAATTTGTTTGATTTTCCCATTTGCTAGTTCAATTTTACCATTTGTTTGAGGGTGATAGAAGGTAGAAACTTTATGTGTAATTTCATAATTTTTTTTATTAAAGATTCAAAAGGCTTGTTACAAAAGTGTTTACCTCCATCACTTACAATCGCCCGAGGAATTCCAAATCGACTTCAAATATTTTCTTTAAAAATTTAATCATAATTTTTGGATTATTGTTTCGACAAGGAATCACCTCAACCCATTTTGAGACGTAAATCGACTGCAACTAAAATATATAAAATCCAAATGATGGTGAAAATAGACCCACGAAATCTATTCCCCAACAATCAAAGATTTCGATGACAATGATGAGATTTAAAGGCATCATATTTATTTTAGAAATGGATCCCAACTTTTGATAATTTTCACAAGTTTTGCAGAAAATATTTATATATTTAAATAAGGTAGGCCAATAAAATTCACACTGTAAGATTTTTTTATAGCAGTTTTTTTGATGAGAAGTGACCTCCGCATGCTTCTGAATGATAAAACTGAATAACACTACTTATCTCATTGTCCGATATGCATCGTCAGAAAATCTGATCAGGGAAATACTAGAACAGATATGGATCATCCCAGTAGAATCTTTTAACTTCGGTCAAAAATTTATTTTGGTCTTGATGGCTCCAGTCTAGAGGTATTTTTTCTGTTGAAAGAAAATTGACAATATTAGCATACTAAGGCATTGTATTTACAGAAAATAAAAAATCATTAGGAATAGCCATTGATAGGAGTTATGTCAATTGATGACTCATTCGCGAGTCTTGATAAATGATCTGTAATTACATTCTCTACACATTTCTTGTCATTGATTTTGAGATTGAATTCTTGAAGCAACAAAATCCACCATAGTAATTTTGGCTTTGCTTATTGTTTAGACATCAAATATCTCATAGTAGTATGATCGGAATAAACAACGATTGATAAACCAATTAAATATGAACGAAATTTATCCAATGTAAATATTACATAAATTAGTTCTTTTATGTGGTAGTGTAATTCATTTGTGCACTGTTTAAAATTTTACTTGCGTAATAAATTACATAATTAGACAACTATGGTCTTTGTATTTTAATGCATTATTGGTTGAGAGAATGAAACTTACATGCTCGGCTAGAAAAGCTTTCTTTCTTACCTGATGTCTTTTTTTAACGGTGCACAAGTCTTTCAGAAATTTGGCATAAGATGGTATCTCTTTGATGACATCTAATAAATGAATATTGACCTTCAATTGTTTGAAAATTTCATATATTTTTGAGGAATGGTTCAATTTCTTTATTTCCAATGCTTGAGGAAATAGAGGTGCATGTGAAAATCGTTATCATTAACGATAGATAATGGTTCATCCCCTCTGAAGCTGGCTCATTTTCATTTTCACGAGGTTCGAGTATGGGTATGTGGATGACTTTACCACTACGAAGAGTAATAACAGATTTAACATGGTCTATATATTGAATACTAGAACTACCATCGTAAGAGTTTTAATGACTCTTGGGGTTTGACTGTGGTTGTGTAGAAAACTTTCCTTTCTCATGAATGGTCAATGCATATGTGATTTGGCAAAAGTATCTTTCAGATCAATCAATGTTTGCATATTTTGGTTATTGATGGTTTCATATTTCTCAATGAATGCATGCAAAGTATCCTCAAGGGTTTTCCTAAGCGGTGGGACGTATGGTGCATAATTATGAGAATTTTGAAAATTCTAGTGTACCCGGGGAGGTTGTTACGATGGTTGTGCTTGGTTATCGCTCCTCCAATTGAAGTTTGGATGGTTTCTCCAACCAAAATTATAGGTTTGAGAGTATGGGTTTAGATTTGGTCTCTTGAAGGTGTTTATGGAACTGACTTGGTCATGGAGACATTCTTGCAGGGTTGGCAAGGTTGGGCAAACTTGTGTGACATACAAGTTAGCTTTATCCTTAAAAAAAAGGGAAAAACCTTGAGTCAAATTATATTCATGTTGTAATTTTGGTTTGTGCAAGTATTACATACCTCTTCGAATTCCTTTAAGTGCTTATAATGATTTTCTGATTCTAGACCGTGGAATATGGGTAAACTTTGGATGACACCTAGTCTAAAATTGAAACGTGATGCATCCAGGGGAAGATAATGATCTTGTCCTAGTGGGATTCATGAATTCTCTGAGTGTCATATGATGATTAAGATTACCATGTTGAGACTCACGTTCTACCTGATCCACTGGATTTTCATCTTGGTCAGGTGAATTTTCACTTTGGTTCTCAGACATTTTGATTGACGATGAAGGTGATGAAAACTCTCTATTTAATCTATCGCTAGATGATCGAGACCAATATCTCATGCAACATAAATGCAGATTATATGCTAAAATTAAAATATGCAAACACAATACTAACAAAGAGAAGAAATAAAATAAACAAGTGAAAAAGAAAAAAAATAAAGATAAATGATAACGAAAAAAATAAATGTAGTGTTTAGATCCTAAAAACGTCATCTGATTCTTGTCAATTCAGATCTCAATTGAATTTCTCGTTCAGTTGTCTCAATTTCTCGGATTAGATTCTCATAAAAAATTATGGAAGAATCTCTAGATGGGCATGGTTCAAGAAATTCTTTGGCAAAATACAAGCTCCATTTTAATTGTGTTTTCTGTCTCTTGTAACCTTGAAGAATCAAGTACAATATTTTGTTGGACAATTATGACCCATAGCGTCACTATTTGTAAAAGACATTATGGTTTTTGTACAAATTAACTATGTGACAATGGAAATTATATTTTATCATTTTTTGTAATTAGATTACTTATATATATAAATGATAAAAGTCCTTATGATTAGTTCCAGATTACAAGATATGAGACAATATCAATCCACAAAGGTTTAATCATTAAATATCTATAGTCGTAGTATTATCGAGACATTATAATGACAGATAATGCAGAACAGACTAGTATTACACTTGTGCATGTTATGGAAGCGTAACAACATAGTTCTCATATATTTAAGTATTGGATACTTATGCAAGTGTGATAGGAGGTTGTGTTTACCGATGGTACGGAAACAGCTTCGCTCTGGATAGACACCGCAGAGTCCCATTGGTAGTATGACTATGTGTCTATGGGAATCCGCTTCAGAGTAGGTGTATTTGGTCTTAACCTGAGACTTGCATCGCTAGTACTTACGACAATATGCTTTGGTTTTGGTCGTCCGGGACTTCAACAGGTTCTGTGTACGCCTCTTCTGGGTTTATTGAGAATCGTAGTGTATTGGGTGTGATGTCAAGACGAAAATATCACTTCAGTCATATGGAGATGATGATCACGCAGGGATACAGAACCGGTTCTCTATTATGTTGCAACTATCGGGATAATATGACAAGGTCATGATTATCTGATTATAGAGACTAGTTGCTTGTGATCCGATATATGCTTCGTACGGGGCACACATTATTCCAGCCTCAGGCCTTGCATGTGACATCAGATACTGGATCGCAATACGCAATACTATGTATACTACGCCTGTTATAGATTATATATTCCTTTAAGAATATTTCTGGAGAATTGGGTAGGCATGGCGCTTTGCTAGAAGCCAACCATATATTGTAAATCGGTAAAAATGTGGTACGAGGTACGCACGTGTTCGGATAGTCCGACCACCGGATTCACTGCCAACATATCCAGGGATCTCATGGGTCGCTTCCCGAAGATTCACCGATGACGTATGACTCGCACAGAATTAATCTGGGATTAATTATAAGAGAGAGAAAATTAATCTAGGATTAATTACGGCAAGATTTTATCTAGGATAAAATTCAAATAAAAGAGAGAGAACGATTAATTTAGAATTAATTCGCGAGCGACTTTAATAGTAATTTTGTAGGATAATTATTTAATTAAATTTGATTTAATTACGTCGCAACGGAAAATTCATTATTTCGGAATTAACAAACCGAGCCCGGAATGTGTTTGCGGGCCCACTCGGATTTTGAATTAAGTGGGGCCCACATGTCACATCACCTAGTCACTTTAATCAACTTTAAGTTGATGGAATTTGGTGGGTGGTTGTTAACTTGTAAAACACACAAGTTGAAAAGTGATGGACTTATTACCAAATATTTGGTATATCATTATTTGATTTTGGAAATCAAATTAACAAGTCAACATTATCATTCTCATCTCTCTCTCTCAAAAACGCAACTCTCCCTCTCTTTGAATAGGCTTGGCCGAAACTCACCAAGGAGAAGAAGAAAAATTGTTGCAATTTATCTTAGTGCTAGCACACATCAAGGATCATACTTAGGTGATAGGGAAACCTTTCCCATTGAGCTTGGAATCTCAAATCACTCATAGCTTGGAGCACCACCTCATCAAAGAAAGCTTAGAGACTTTCAAGGAAGGAAAATTTTTGTTCTACACACATCCTCTCTTCCGATCATTGTAAGTATATTTCCGCTATACTTTTCTTTGTATTCACATTATTTCATGCTTTAAATGTTCTTGGGATGATCTTAGAGACCAACATGTTTGTCTATATGTGGGATATATGGGTTCAGAATTCATTTAGGATCAATCAGGACATCTTGGATCTACACAACTGCAAAGAAGAAGAAAAAAATAAAGATAACGAAATATAAAGAAAAGGAAAAATTACAAGAATGTTAAATTATTATTCTATCTACCAGATTATATTCCCCGATAACGGTGCCAAAAATTTGACACATTCATAAAGTGGTTATTTACTCCCAAGTATAAGAGTGTCGAAGTAATAAAATAACCCGGTAAGTCCTGAGTCGATCCACAAGGAATAGATTTAGAAAAATAAAATAATAATTTGAGTAAAAATAAAAAGGATGAATTGATTGAAGTGATGGACATTTTTTAAATTGGGATGCAACAATAAATTAAAAATGTTAGGGCTAGGAGATCCACTCTTATATTTCAAATATAGAGAAATATTGCTTTTTATAATATACAAATTGTCATTATTACCAAGTTAATTTACTTTAAGAATTAATTATGCCAAAACATATAAAACCAACTATATGGGTGGTGATAACATTTGTCTATAATAAGTCCAGTTAGGTACTCAATTATGTCAAATATATAAAATCAGCCATACAGGCGGTAACAAAATTTATAAATAATTAGTCAAGATTTAAATTACTCTATCATATAATATGTGGTAAAGTATTAGTTGTGCCAACTAAGATGAGATTGTGTACAACGAATCAAAACACCCATAAATATAAGAGTAGATTAAATATTAATTTTCAGATTAGAATTCATATATTATAATATAAGTAAGATTAATTCATATTTTTATAATAAGAGTTTCACTCTTTACCCCAGCAGGATGGAATTAGCTACTCATGCTTTGAATAAAAACACACATAATTTTATTACTGAAAGAAAAATAAATTACAACAAAGCTTGAAAAATAAAACACACAAGAGCTGGAACCCTTCACAAATTCTAAAATAAAGCGTATGAAGGAAGTTGAAGAAAATGAGGTGCTGAGCATATCTATTTAAAGAGGTGCTCGACACATCTTCTTGTAATTTGCAAACTTCCAATTTGCAAGTTTGAAAATTGCGAGCCATATTTCTTTATCTTTTTTATCATAAATTTTTTCCAAAGGTTGCTATCCACCGAAAAGTGATGACAACTTTTTTTTATTTTAAATAATATATTAATATTATATATATATATATATATATAGATATATATATTATATATATATAAAATCTTGGTGAGACCTCCAATATAATATATAATATTATAAATTCTTGGTGGGTCCTCCAAATATATTATATATAATAATAATAATAATAATAATAATAATAATAATAATAATAATAATAATAAAATACATGTGTGAGAAAATACATTATAAACTCATTTTATTATCAATCTAAACATGGTAAATATTTTGCAAGTCCAATTTAAATCTAGCTCTCACGCTTGTTAGGTTTCTGGGTTTTGAAATTCAAATTTCATATCCATTTTTCATGTTGAGCATCTGAAACAGTATTTTACCTATACAATAAATAAATCACAATAAAAATATATAAAATATAAATATAATTATTATTTTACAAATGTACTAAATTAAGGAGATTAATGAAATTATAAATGTAAATATTAGTTTATCTTTTATTAAATATACACTTTTTAATGTTCATCAGTGTCCCGATATCGGCCACAAGCTCGATCCCGGAATCGGCCTCGTCCCTCATCCCGGTCCTGGGTCCCATCTCCAGTCCCCAAATCGGTAGCAAGTTTCATGAATATTACAAATGTAACATCCCGCCAGAGGCAGGATGCTACCGGCAGGAGACAGGATTGACCCATCTCCATAAGCCTCTAAATTTACGAAAATCCGGCATGATGTATCCTAAAACTGGACAACCTGGATCAAAATCCAACATCAAACTGAAACCTGAAATAAACATCACATATTAAAAGGACTTCAGGTCCATACAAAAACACATCAAATCAACACTCAAGGGCTCTGTGCCCACAACATCATAAGCAATCAAATCATTACTTAATATAAACGACGTGCTTAGTACGACAAACGAAACAATAAATCAAATATCCTAAGCTTCTAAAACTTCTTCCAGGACACTTGCGAGGGTGACTGCCGCTTGGGTGATCCACGTCTCGAACGTGACTTCCAAAGCTGTTGTGGTTGACCAATCTGGAAACCAGCCTGCATAACTACAAAAGTGCTAGGATGGACCGGATATGGTTCACATAGTTGGCAAATGTTGCGACTCTTGACGTCGATCTAAATCCAATTCAGTTCGTTAGACTTTGTAATATGGAATAAGTTTCGTATAACATAATCAAATATGCAACACATGGACACTCAATCTCACCATATATTGGGGATATCCAGGTCATCTACTAATTTTATAGACCTCGATTGGGAATTCCGCAAGTGTGGATGCAGAAATTTATATTCTGACTATTCGCTGAAAATTTGCTGCACTTAGTTAGGATGAAATTTTAATAAAATAAACCTTAATGTGTCTAGTTTATATAAGTTTTTTAGGGATTTCGATTTCGACTCTCGAAACTCAAGTTATAAATGATTTATTACACACTGTTTGGGAGAAGACTAACTCAGGTCTTTATACAGTGTAGCCAAGTTCTGAAATTCACCATAACGTCATTCTTTACTGGAAAATACTGAATTTTGAAAATGTTAGTCGTTAATTAATCCATTTCCAGTAAAAATTTACGGTTTATGAATCGAAGGCATGTAACTCAGGTTATAACTAAAATACTACAGCTTGTTAACCTTATGCAAGAATTACACTGACTACCGAACTTCATTATTTTGCCGCCCTATGTAAATCACTCAATTCAGCCGCAACTCCCATGTATTTAAAACAATAAAACACAATATTATGCACAAAACACATCGAAAGCTAAGCCCCATTAATGAGTGGTAAATAAAATATTAGTGTTTTGTGGTATTTTGGAGATAAATAAAATAACGAGACTCTCTGGAGGCAAAAAGGATAAAAATGTAAATTTCCTACTAAAATGTGCCGTTTGCTAAAATGCATCATTTGCTAAAATGCGCCGTGCTAAAATGCACCGTCTGCTAACGTGCGCCGGACACGTGGACCAATCAGAGAAATTTTGCTATCATGCGCATTGCTAAAATGTGTTTGCCACGTGTCAACATCACAGCAAATCTGCTAACGGCGTACCATCACATGCTTCCGACAATCATCATCAACATGTGTCAATGCTGACATCAGCATCGCGATGCGCAATAACTTTTCACGTCGCGACACCGACATAATTATTTAGCTGCCGACGCTGCCATGTGTCCTCATCTTTGGAAGTTCCGTGCCACGCGTCCATCATCAACGGCACGTCGCAATGTTCCACACGTCGCGACGCGTGAGACAAAATTTTGCATATAAATTGAGACCGAATTTCAGAATTCATTTCATATTTTCTTCTGAGGAATTCCTTAAGAATACTAAGAAGATTGTATCTTGCTTGTTTATTTACAGCTTTCTGTAATTAATTTTATTTACTTTTCGCAATAGCACTTTCTTTTCTTTACTTTTCAGTCTTTTACTATTCAGCATGAGTAGGTAACTCTCCTCTGCTGGGGGAAAGGTAAGCTTTTATTACTAATATTTAGATTAATATCCTTTAATTATAATATATAAACTATTTAAAACCTGACTTAATGGGATACCGCCTTTATGGTCGGTTGGACTTTAATTGAATTGGTTTTAACCTGACTAAACATGGATACCACCTGTATGGTCGGTTGGAATTAATTATAAATTTGACTTAATCAGGATACCGCCTATATGGTCGGTTGGTAATATCACGCAAAGTTAATATATTATAATAAGGGAGATATCTAAAATAGAAGTAATAAAAGTGGATCCTCTAACCCCCAGCATTTTCTTTTATTGTACTTTTCCCTTTTTAATTTCCAGCATTTACTTTCCAGCATTTACTTTATTTAATTTCCAACATTTACTTTCCAGCAATTACTTTATGTCTTTTACTTTATTTAAGCTTTTACTAGCCTTATGTATGTGTAGTAACTAAACCCGTTATCTGAGGTTGTGATGAATTCCAATATCACTGGTTTATAAGGGGTTATTTTATAATTTGGGTAATATAAAGGTTTATTTATTGAGCCTTAGTCTTAATGCTTCTTGTTAACTGACCATTAATAAGATTGATCTGGTAAACTTAAAATGAACTTGGAAAAGGGATTTTAGGTTTAAGCCTCAGACTCAATAGCCCACAATCTTCCTTGAGGATATATAACCCTTTAATAGATTTCCTTACAGGATAGGAATATACCTGTCGGGCGGGGGTAGCCATAATTGGAACTTAATCTTAATGAATTCAGATAACTTAGTTGACATAGGAATATGATTAATTGGGTTATTATGGGTATTTGTATCTGACTATCGGAAGAGGCTTTTGCATAAATTCGTGTTTCAGGTTAATAAACCAATATATTGCACAAACGTAAAATAACCACTTTATCTTTAAAAGATATTGGAAGGATTCACAACCTTAGATAATTTTGTAATATTGAATTTTCCATTAATTTACTTTCGCACTATTTTTTTATTCGTCTTTAGTTTAAAGTCATCATCCAATCAAACAACCAATCCATTAGATACTTGTAAAAATTTGACTTCATAAATTAATAGCTTAGGTATTAAGTCCTCATGGGATCGATATATTTATACTACTTGAACGATACGTGCGCTTGCGTTATACGCGTGTGATTACGTCGGTGTAGGCATTGCATTTTTGCATATCAGCCCGATGATGAGTCTCATATGGAGACACTACCTCTTTAGTTGTGAAAGCCGTGGGAACAGACGTTGGAAGGGTAAAGTTGGAAATAGTATTTTGTCAGATTTAACTCGCTTGTTTCGCTTCGGGTTCGCTTATTGGACCTCTGTTTAAAACACACCAAACCCATTAAATCACATCCAAAAAATAATTAAAACATTTAAAACACATCTCACAAATAAATAATTAAAACAAAATTAAATTAAATTAAAACAAATTTCACAATTAAATCACCTTCCTAAATTAAATTAAATCCCTTTCCTAAAATACATAAATCACATTCCTAATTTAATTAAATCACCTACCAATTTAAATAAATCATATCCTTAACTAAAAGAATAAATCAAATCACTTCCCTTAATTAAAAGATTTTCCTTATCACATACTAAATTAAAAGATATCCTCAATTAATACACAAATCCTATTCTTTCCCCAACAAGGTAAATCCCCTCCCTTGGCCTATAAAAAGAACCAGTCACCCCCTTACCAACCCTGGCTGGCTGAATCTCACAACAAACACACCAAAACCTCTCTACCAACTCACGCCCAAAAGACCTCCATATTGCCGCAAATCACCAACCAGAAACTGCTTCGAATACACGTCAAAACTGCCCATAAACCCACACACGAACTGACCTTTAACAAGCCCTTCAAGCAACCAACAGCACTCACAAACACCTCAAACCACATCCACGTAACAAGCCCTTCAAGTAGCCAACTCAGCCACGTAACAGCCCTTGCCCACTACAGGCACGCAAGCCCTCCACCAATTCACGCATCATCCCCAAGCCCCACGCACACAAAAGCCTGCCTACCCTCACGCTAATTGTCTTTATCTCACGCCTAAGCTGACAACCACGCACCCCTTATAACCTCCACAAATCCTGTCCAAAAAACTGCCTTAAAATAGCCCCTTTACTGCCCAGTTCAAGCCTCCCTTCACTGCCCAACATCGCACCAAAAACTCCCCCTTAAACTGCCACAAAACCTCACTGAAATAAGCCTTAAACTGTCGCATATGCCCCCCTTAAACTGCCACAGAACAATCCCAAAACCTGCCAGTAAATCACACCCAAACCAGTCCCTAAACCATGCCAAAACAGTCCCCAAATCTATGAAAACAGTCCCCAAAACAGTAGCCTAATAGACCTGAAACAGTAACCAGAAAATACCCTTAAAACAGTAGAGAAACGGAGTGAAAACAACAACCCGAGCAGTGAAACCGCGAGGAAAATCGTTGGATTAGTGAACCAGAAAAGTTGCGGAGTATCAATCCTTCCAACGCACGTGTAACGCCCTTTCTTGAGACGACAAAAGAGGTTAGACCTGAGGGCACCTTTTTACTTATTATCTTTCATTTTATTTTATTTATTTTAAAATATTATTGCATGAGAGTCGTTTGAAGCATGATGTGATTGTTGGATGAGCGGGATATGTGTTCCCTTTTGTGGTATATCGGATGGAAACCCGGACGTAAATTCCGTAGCCGATTCCGAATGGACGGTAGTATGGTCTGCACTCGGGATACAACGCCACGTACCACTTAAGATACACGTATCTCGTCTCATCCAAATTTGTATTTGAGCATGTCATAGTTCTAGGCCGTTTATTTATTATTTTAAGCATGATTTAATTTAGTCTTGTTATTTAATTTTCAAAGCTTGATTGTGTTATTTAGGCATGTTGTTTCTTCATTCTTTATGCATGATGTTTCGTTTAGTTTATGTTTATGTTTAATTAGTTATTTGTTTACTTTGGTTTAATGGTTCAATATGCTCGTTGTGTTATATTGCGTGGAGTTATTTGGATGAAAGCATGTTAGATCTAAGTACCCTTGAGCATGATTATTGAGTAGACTCAGTTGATTAATTGCACAAATCATATCATCACAAGTGACATAAGTAAGGGACCATTCCGAACCCAACGGTTTGAGGTCTTCCCTTGCGAGGGGTGAGTGCGGCCTTAAATCTTTGTCCCGGTTCACACCGGGTGGCGACTCCATGTTATTTCGTACTCCCAACTAGGCCGCGAGCCTAGAACAACGTCGCCCAGGTTCTGTTGTCTACAGCCGGTCAAGTTTTTGGCGTCGTTGCCGGGGACTTATTTATCTTTCACTATTAATTTTGGGGTTAGATACCATTACTTGTATCTAATTTCTTTTTACTTATTAATTTTATTTTCTTGTGTTTCAGGTTCTCAGACACTACATAAGACAAACCAAAAGCTTTGAAATCTGACCGCTTGACCTAGATATTGAAAGAACTATCAGACAGTTGAGAAGGGAAAGGCGAGAAGGCCAAGAAGCACTGATCAACATGGAACCTGAACCTTTGGAAGTTGCACTACCAATTCCCATTCGAGACAGAACTATTCCGATGGTTGACGGCTTCATTTCATGTATTGTACTTCCTCACTTACCAGCAAATACATGTGACATCAAAACATGCATCCAGATGATTCAGCAGTCAGTTTAGTTTGAGGGGAATGCAACTGAAGATCCTAATGCCCACATCAGCAACTTCCTAGAAGTTTGCGGCACTTTCAATTATAATTGAGCAGCTGAAGAAGTAATGAGACTGCGGTTTTTTCCATATTCCTTGAAAGACAGAGCTAAGGCTTTGTTACATTCACTACCAGCAGGTTCCATCACAACTTGGAACACTCTAGCCACCAAATTCCTTGCAAAGTACTTTCCACCAGCTAGAACTGCAAAGCTGCGGAATGACATCACATCTTTTGTGCAACATGACTCAGAATCCCTCTGCAAAGCTTGGGAAAGATACAAGGATTTGCTCCGGAAATGTCCTCACCATGAGATTCCAAAGTGGCTACAAGTCCAAACCTTATATAATGGACTTTCTGGAATAATGAGAACCACAATTGATGTTGCAGCTGGAGAAGCTTTAATGGCAAAAGGAGAAGATTAGGCTTGAGACTTAATTGAAAAAATGGCCAACAACAATTCCTTGTGGCCAACAGAAAGGAGCATGATCCAAAGAATTGCTGGAATTTATTAAGTTGGAGCCAACACAGCAGTGAATACCTGTTAGTGTCTCTAAGACTTGCCCATGGATCCTAAACATGATTCTAGTGTGAATAATACAAGAAAGTTTGCGGAAAAAAATTACATTGATTGGATGAGATTCAAAACTTTTCTTTGTTGTAGAAAAAGCTCCAAGCTTTCTTTTGAATTCCAAACTCAAGGGTGAGTTTCCCTATCACCTTCTTTTGACTCCCAAAGTGCTAGCAATGGTGAATTTTTGCAACAAAAATTCAAGGAGAATAGGTAGTAGATTCGGCCAAGAGAGAGGGAGATGATGAGTGATAGTTCCAAACTTAATTCATTAGTCATTTGTTGACTTTGTATTGTGTGTTTAAATAATCCTATCACTATTGCCAACTACTACCATCACAATTTGACAAGTGATGTGAGTTGTGGGTCCCACCCAATTTTGAATTCAAAATTCAAGTTGGCTTACACAACACATTTTGGGCCCGGTTCATTTAATCCAACTAAACGAATTTTCCGTCGCTAAATAATTAAATCCAATTTAATTAAATAATAATGCCTCGCAAAATTATTACGAAAGTCGCTTACTAATTAATTCCAAATTAATTTGTTCGCTTGAATTAAAATTTAATTTTAATTCCGTATTTAAATATAATTTCAATTAATATATCCGATATATTATTTAGCCTAAATAAATAAATTAAATAGTAAAATCCAATTTAACTATTAAATTTACTTTGCCGATTAATTCCAAATTAATCGCGTTCTCTCTTCTAGACGAATTTAATCCAAGATAAATTCCTTACGCAATTAATCCCAGATTAATTTTCTGTCTTATAATTAATCTCAGATTAATTCTTGCCGTAATTAATCCCAGAATAATTTTCTCTCTCATAATTAATCCCACATTAATTCTGTTCGAGTCAAATATAATCGGTGAATCTTTGGGAAGCGACCCAAGAGATCTATGGATATGTTGGCAGTAAATACGGTCATCGGACTATCCGAACACGTGCGTACCCCGTACCACGTTCTCATCGATTTCCAAGACATGGTTGGCTTCTAGCAAAGCACCGTGCCTACCCAATTCTCCAGAAATATATTCAACATGGAATATATATAATCTGTATCAGGCGTAGTATACAATGTATTGCGTATTACGATCCAGTATCGGATGTCACATGCTAGGCCTGGGGCTGGAATTGTGTCTGCCTCGTACGAAGCATATATCGGATCACTACCAACTAGTCTCTGTAATCGGATAATCATGACCTAGTCATATGTTGGGTTTTCTAGATCAAACCAAGATCAAATTAAGCGATGAAATGTGCGAATACAACAAAGTAAAGTAGCGGAAATACTCACTTTGATCGGATTTGCGATGCGATGAACACAAAAAATTTTATGCTCCTTGAGACTCTCGGCCAAGCCCCTTCTTTGTGCTCCAAGCTCCTCTTTTTGTGGATCTTCAAGCTCCAAGCTTGGGTGTAGATTCCATACTCATAGATGGGTTTCCCTATCACCTTTGTAAGACTCCTTGATGTGCTAGCATCTTTGATTTTGAAGCAAAATCAAGAAGAAATGAGCCCTAGGCTCACGGCAACAATGAGAGAAAAATGAGAGGGTCATTCGGCCATGGTGAGAAAAGAGAGAGAAGAAGATGTGTGTTGTGTGTCTTTGGTATTTTGTTTTCTAAAAACATATACCAAAAGTCTTTACCAAAATTTTGTAAAAACTTTTCCAAAAAGCAAAAAAACAATTTTGGAGGCAAAATGGCATTTATTGCCCACAACCACCACCATCATGAATAGTGACTGGTTGTCAATCACCAAAAGGTGACTTGACATCCATCACTAAAGTGACAGGTGATGTGACAAGCGATGTGACTTGTGGCCGCACATGATTCAAAATCGGAGTGGCCTCGCAAACACATTCCGGGCTCGGGTTCGTTAATTCCTAATTAATGAATTTTTTGTTGCGACGTAATTAAATCAAATTTAATTAAATAATTATGCCTAGCAAAATTACTATTCACGTCGCTCGCGAATTAATTCTAAATCAATTCGTTAGCCTGAATTAAAATCCAATTTTAATTCCGCGTCGAAATCTAATTTCGTTTAATATATCGAATATATTATTTTATCGATTAATTCCAAACTAATCGTTCTCTCTCTTTAAATAATATTTTATCCCAGATAAAATATCTCTGTAATTAATCCTAGATTAATTTTCTCTCTCTTATAATTAATCCCAGATTAATTATGTGCGAGTCATACGTCATCGGTGAATCTTCGGGAAGCGACCCATGAGATCCCTGGATATGTTGGCAGTAAATCCGGTCGTCGGACTATTTGAACACGTACGTACCTAGTACTACGTTTTTACCGATTTACAAGACATGGTTGGCTTCTAGCAAAGCACCGTGCCTACCCAATTAACCTGAAAATTCTTAAATGAATATATAATCTGTATCAGGCGTAGTATACGTAGTATTGCGTATTGCGATCCAGTATCGGATGTCACGTGCTAGGCCTGAGGCTGGAATTGTGTCTGCCCCGTACGAAGCACATATCGGATCTCTAGTAACTAGTCTCTATGTGGGACACAGGACCTGGGCGACGCCATTCCTAGGCTCGCGGCCTGGTTTGGGAAGTACTGAATAACATGGAGTCGCCACCCGGTGTGAACCGGGACAAACATTTAAGGCCGCACTCACCCCTCGCAAGGGAAGACCTCAAACCGTTGGGTTCGGAATGGTCCATTACTTATGTCACTTGTAATGAAAGGATTTATGTAATAATTTAATCAAGCTTAAGTAACACTTATTTCCAAGAGTATCATGCTTCTAAATTCTCATGTGTAAAATAAAACTCATGTACGCATTTCACATATATCTTACATTTAAATTTGCATGCTTAACATATATCAAGATAGCAACTAACATACAACTTTACTTGCATATCACATTCAGGACAAAAACACAAGCACACATATTAACCATACAAGCACACATGGTAACCATACAAGCACACATATGGGCAATTTTCCAAGTGGTACGTGGAATTGTAGCCCAAGTACAGACCGCACTACCGTCCATTCGGAATCGGCTACGGAATTTACGTCTGGGTTTCCATCCGATATACCGCAAGAAATAATACTCAAATGTTATCATGACACAAGCATATGAATTGTAATACATCAACATATTTGCATTTATACATGTGGAGATAGCTACTAGGAAAACTATGCATGAAATCTAATGAAAAAAGACTCAGTTCAGTGTGTTCGCGTTCGTGTAGCGTTCGTAAACGCGTTCGAACGGAAATGAAACAGAATGCTCACGTTCGAGTAGCGTTCGTAAACGCGTTCGAACGGAAATGAAACAGAATGCTCGCGTTCGAGTAGCGTTCGTAAGGGTGTGGTTTTTGTGGTGATTTTCGGTGGTGGAGGGCTGCTGTATAGGTGGCTGTTTCGGCTATGGAGGGTGGTGGCTTGTGGTGGTTTCTTTGTTTTCTTTTTTGTGTATGTGTGAAGTGTTTTCTCTTTTTGTTTGTTTAGTCTTGGGTGTGTAGAGAGAGTCTAGAGAGATTTCGAGAGAGTTTGGGTGTGATTTGTGTTGTGTGAAGGAGAGGAATGGCCTTGGTTAGGGGTTGTTTATATAGAGAATGGCTAGGGTTTACAAGGGAATGGATTTTGTTTCCAAATTAGGAGAGATGAGAAAGGCATACACAAGATTGAGGGGGGACAAAATATTTTAAATTAAGAAGTTGTAATATTTAATTTGTTGGTTTAGGAATACAAATATTTTATATTGGTAAATATCTTATTAGATTAGGAAGTCAAATATATGATTGGCTTTAATTGGTTAGGATTGATTTTAATTTGGTATGATTATATTTTGATTTAGTATGTGATTTGTTTAATTTAGGCATGATTTTAGTTTAAGTTGGTAATTGTTTATTTTAATTGGTAAATGGTTTAAATGTTTTATTTTAATGTTTAATATTTAATTTAATATTTATTTATTTAATTTGGGATGTGTTTTATGGGCTTTGGGGAGCTAAATGGGCTGGGCGTGAGGCTAGCAGCAAAACCAGAATTACCGACACCGTTCGAACGTTCCCTCGAACGCTACACGAACGCCCGCAATCTGTTTTCCGTTCGAACGAAGTAACGAACGCAGCACCAACGAAGACAGTGAGCTTGTTTGTTCTGAATTTCCCATTTCCGATATCCGTTTCCCGCGGCTTCCGTGACTCAAAAGGTAGTGCCTCCAAATGAGGCTCATCATCGGGTTTCACATGCGAAAATGCAATGCCTACAGTCTCCCCCACTTTGATGGGACTTGTGCAGTGTGTGACTTTGAACAATCCTATCAAAGTTATGCAATGCATTTTACTTACCTGGCTAGCTAGCTGTCTCGATCTGAGCTGATACTGCAGTGGACCTCGATCCTGAGACGTATCTCGATGCTGCTGATGATGTGGGCCTCGAACCTGGGACGCATCCCAATAGCTGCAACCGAAACGGGGGCCTCGACCCTGGGACGCATCCCAATACTGCTGACAAAATATGGGCCTCGACCCTGGGACGCATCCCGAAAATGATGATGCAGTGGACCTCGATCCTGGGACGCATCCCAATAGCTGCAACCGACAACGGGGGCCTCGACCCTGGGACGCATCCCAATACCGCTGATAAAATATGGGCCTCGACCCTGGGACGCATCCCGAAAATGATGATGCAGTGGACCTCGATCCTGGGACGCATCCCAATAGCTGCAACCGACAACGGGGGCCTCGACCCTGGGACGCATCCCAATACTCGCTGACAAAATATGGGCCTCGACCCTGGGACGCATCCCGAAAAAGATGATGTGGAGCTTCACTCCTCAGCCGATATGGGCTTCGCCCCCAAGCTGACATGATGTGATGTGGAGCCTCGCTCCCCAGTCGATATGGGTCTCGCCCCCAAGCTGGTACAATGTGGAACCTCGCTCCTTAGCCGATATGGGCTTCGCCCTCCGAGACCCATACCCGAACTTAACTTCATTGGGACTTCATTGGGACCAATCTTCAGATCACTACTGCCCATATCAAATGCTGTGCCATTACTATCTCTGATTGACTCTCTTACTGCTCGCTCTTTTCCGTCTTCAATATCTGTTTACACAAAACAGACAAACACAAAAATATGCAATATAGGTTACGTGTATGCATGTGCAGGAGTTTTCTTATTCCGTTGGGTTAGGTCTTCCGCTGGCGACCAAGTCTTCTCAAGCAAAGTACAACTTCAACCTGTCGACATTGATTGGTTCTGTGAATTCATTTCCTTCCAAGTCTGATAGCTTCACTGCTCCATTTCCCAGGACTTTCTGAACGATGTAAGGTCCTTCCCAGTTAGGCCTGAATTTCCCTCTCGGATCCGTCGTCGACGGCCTCGACTGCTTAAGTACCAAATCACCCTTTCTGATCTTTGTGGGACGTACTTTCTTGTTGAATGCCCGGGCTAGTCTCTTCTGATACAACTGCATGTGATACAAAGACTTCGTTCTCTTCTCATCCAACAGTACCAACTGATCAAATCTCTGTGCGGCCCATTCCTGTTCCGGTAATTCTGCCTCTGCTAATACCCTCAGGGACTGTATTTCCACTTCTACTGGCAATACTGCTTCCATTCCGTAGACCAAGGAGTAAGGTGTTACACCCGTTGCCGTCCTTACTGATGTTCTGTACCCCCACAAAGCATACGGTAATTTTTCGGCCCAATCTCTACAATTTTCTGTCATCTTGGCTAAAATTGTCTTTATAGTCTTGTTGGCTGCCTCAACTGCCCCATTCTCCTGCGGCCTGTACGGTGATGACTTGTGGTGGCCTATCCCATACCTCTGTAACATTGCCTTCGTCTCTCCTTGAAACTGGACCCCGTTGTCTGTCACTACATGATGCGGCATACCATACCGACAAATGAGGTTCCGAGCTATGAACTTTGCCATCTGCTTCGCTGTAACATTACGGAAGGATTCGGCTTCCACCCACTTTGAGAAGTAATCTACTGCCACCACTATGAAGCGATGCCCATTTATGCATTTGGTCGAATTTCCCCAATCATATCTATTCCCCATGCTGAGAAAGGCCACGGCTCTGACAACCCGTGTAATTCTGTGTGCGGTAAGTGATTCAAATTACCGTGTGCTTGACAGTCATGACAGTGCTTTACCATCTTCGCGCAGTCTGTCTCCATGGTTGACCAATAAAACCCCTGTCTCACTATCTTGCGGGACAAGTTCAACCCATTCATGTGCGGACCACATACCCCGGCATGTACCTCTTCCATCACTTTCTGAGCTTCTTCTTTTCTCAAACATTTCAACTGAATACCGTTTGCCTGCCTCTTGTACAGTTCCCCTCTCAAAGTCACATACTGGGAAGCCAACTTCTGAATGGCTATTTTGTCTTTTCTGCCCGCCCCTTCCGGAATTCACCATGTTCCAGATACCTCTGAATGTCATAATACCAAGGTTTACCGTCGTCAACCTCAACTTCCAGAATTCTTTCTATCTCATAAGCAGGTTTACTTGCTGTTGTCAGTACCAACGGTCTCATCACTAACTTCTCTGGATTTTCCCAAGTTGCTGCAAGTGTAGCCAATGCATCTGCCATCTGATTCTCTTCTCTCGGTAGGTGCTGAAACTTACACTCGGGGATACCTTGTGCCAATTTTCTGAGGTGAAAAAGGTAAGGCTTCAACCGTTCTTCCTTCAATTCCCATTCTCCTCGCATCTGCTGGACTACTAACATAGAATCTCCGTAGATTTCCACACTCCCGGCCTTCAAGGCTATCAATGCTGTCAGGCCAAAAGCACATGCTTCATACTCAGCCATGTTATTAGTCACTCTGAATGTCAACCTCTTAGCCAAAGGCAAAGTCTCTCCCTCGGGGGTTACTATCACGATCCCAATTCCGGCTCCCTTGTAATTCACTGCTCCATCAAAATACATCTTCCATCTCTGAACTGTTATTGCTTGGATCTCTTCATCTGGAAACTCAAACTTATACTGATCCCCCTCAACAGGTTGCAATGCACCAGAAACTCCGCTACTCTCTCCCTTGATCACTTTGGAGGTGATATACTCAATGTCAAACTCTGTCAACAATACCAACCATCGGCCCAGTTTTCCCACTAGTGAAGGCACTGAATGAAGATATTTCAGAGGATTCTCCTTTGCCACCACTTGGATCTTGTAAGACTGGAAGTAATGTCGCGCAACTTTCTGGAAGCCCATACCACTGCAAGACAGATCTTCTCAACTTCCTGATACCGAGCCTCATACGGAAGCAGCTTCTTACTCAGATAATAAACTGCATGTTCTACTGTCTCTCCCCCTGTCTCATCTGCCTGTACCATCATACCTCCCAATGCTTCTGATTCTATAGCCAAATACAATATCAAAGGTCTACCCGGCCTCGGAGGTTTCAATACGGTGGCTTCACCAAGTACTCTCTGATTCTGTCGAAGGCGGTCTGACACTGTTCATTCCATCTCACTGGCTGATCTTTTCTCAACAGTTTGAAGATAGGCTCACATACCGATGTCAACTTGGCAATAAACCGACTGATGTACTGAATCTTTCCCAAGAATGCCCTGACTTCCTTTTCTGTCTTCGGTGCAGGCATTTCTGTGATTGCCTTGATCTTTTCGGAGTCTACCTCTATTCCGCCCATTCCCACTGTATGACCAAGCAATTTCCCTGATGTCACCCCAAAAACACATTTCTTGGGGTTAAGCCGCAGGTTATATCTGTCAACTCTCTGGAGGAACCTTTCCAATGCCTCAATATGCCCAACTCTCGTTTCTGATTTCACCATCATGTCATCCACATACACCTCAATCTCTTTGTGCATCAAGTCATGGAAGAGTGTAGTGGCCATCCGCTGATAAGTAGCTCCTGCATTCTTAAGCCCAAACGGCATTACCTTGTAACAATAGGTACCCCACTCGGTAACAAATGCAGTCTTGTGTTTATCTTCCTCAGCCATGAGAACCTGATTGTACCCTGAAAATCCATCCGCAAATGAATACATAGCAGACAAAGCCGCACTGTCAACCAGAACATCTATATGCGGCAAAGGGAAATCATCTTTCGGACAAGCTTTATTGAGATCTCTGTAGTCTACACACATTCTGACCTTCCCATCTTTCTTCGGTACCGGTACTATGTTAGCCAACCATTCAGGATATTTTACCACTTCCAGGAACCCCACATCTATCTGTTCTTAACTTCCTCTCTGACTTTCTCAGCCCATTCTGGTCTCATCCGTCGAAGTTTCTGCTTAACTGGCCTCATATTCGGATAAGTTGGTATTGTGTGCTGGGCAATGTTTCTGTCTACCCCGGGCATGTCCTCATAAGACCAAGCAAATACTTTTGCATATCTGACCAACACTTCTTCTAGTTTCTCCCTCTCTTCGGAGGTTACTTCACTTGCAATCAAAATTTCTTTGGGGTTCTCAAGTGTACCCAAGTTAAATGCAATAGTTCTGGCTGAACTGATGTCAAATATGCTTGATTCATGCAGAGTAAACGGAAATGACTCAGGCAAGTAAGCAAAAGAAATGTCTTTATTATTGGATAATGCGGAAGTACATTCAAACAAATCAGGAAGGTAAATGTCTTCATCATCTAGAGACACTTCTTCCTCTGCAATCAGGTCTTCTTCAGGCTTCTCATCTTCTTCCAGAGTCAGGCTCTCTAACTTCATCAATTCCTTCTCCCAAATCTCTGTTTCCACAGCTTTCCCAGTCAGTGGTTTCTCACCCAACAAATCCTGGAAGATCTCAAACCCAGGCACCACAATCCCATTGACTTCCACAGGTTCAGGCTCTCCTTGATACCCTGAAGCTTTCACAAAGCACTCCATCAGTTTCAGGCCCTTTTTCTTGACCTTCGGCTTTTCTTCGTCAGATTTGTACCCCAAACCCTTCCGAGTAGTCTGTCCTCTGAAATCCGGCAATTTTGAACCTTTACCCGGCTCAAACTTCATTTTCTCCATAATCCTAGCCACCCTAGGATCCACCACTCCCTCCTCAAAAGTGGCTGATACCTGGAACCTCGTGAAAGGTAGTATCTCCAAGGCAGCCACGGCATTGTCTAACTCAGCCCGGATGGTAACAATCTCTCCCTCATACGGGAATCTGATCATCTGATGCAAAGTGGAAGGCACGCCCCCAAGCTTGTGAAACCAAGGCCTTCCCAACAATAAGGCAAAAGTGGCTGGGATGTCCAGCACTGTGAACTCAACCTCATCTTCAATCGGCCCTACCTTGACCATAGCCACAAAGGTACCCTCAACTCCCCGCTTACTGTCATCATAAGCTTTAATAGTCATACTGGAGGGGTCCAAGTCTGTTGCTTTCATACCCAATCTTGCCAGAATTTTCAACGGGCACACATTGATGGACGAACCGTCATCCACCATCACACATGAAGTTTTCTTGCCCCTCACTTCGGCCCTGATAAATAGAGGCCTATTATGATTCCTCCCCTCCGGCGGGAGATCATCCTCAGAAAAAGATATCTGCAAAGCTTCCTTCTGAACTGACCCAACAAACATTGCGGGGTTGGCATCCTCCGGTACCACAATCTTGCTCAAGGCCTCAACCATAGCCTGTCTATGCTCCCGAGATGCACATAATAGTTCCCAGATACTGACTTGTGCTCTAGTCTTCCTCAATTGCCTCAGCACTATATCCCCTTCAGTATTTTCTGCAGCCTCAACCACTTCTCTACCATCTGTCAAAGCTTCCTTACCCTTTCCGCCCCATATCATTGTAAAAACGACCGCTACGTGTCATTCCCCTTACTTCCTCCTCCTCATCACTGCTAGAGAAATCAAGCCAAAAGTCCTTCTTCTGCTCAAACTCATCCTCACTAGTGCTATCCCAGATTCCCAGGCAAAAGGCTTGAGGGTGAAAGGATTTTAGGACAAGGTCTTCTGGAAGGCCAGAATTGATCATATAGGCTGGTGGTGGTACGGCACGGTAGTTGGGTAAGGGGTTTCTGTGTGTATCGGGCTGTTCTGTTTCTGGGTTGGGTATTTTCTTGGAGTCTATTAGGTCTTGGATTTCATGGCGGAGTCGGGCGCAGTTGTCGGTGTCATGGCCTTTTTGTGGTGGAAGTGGCAATAAAGGCTTAGGTTAATATGTGGTGGTAGGGGATTGGGTAATGGTTTGGTATCCAAGGGTTTTAAAAGCCCTTGCCTCTTCAACTTCTCTAGCACCTTAGACAGGGGCCTTCCCAAGTTGGAAAACTGCCTGTTCCGGATAGCAGCAACTTCAGCAGAAACGGGCTTTGTTCCCGATGTTCCCCCAATGGGCCTCCTGTTTAGACCATAGAATTTTCTATTCTCGGCCTCTTCTTCCTCAATATCCATGACAGTTTCCCTCAACTGCCGAAAGTCTGCAATCATGGAGGTCATCCTCCTCAACTTGCCGTAAATGGAGGGCTTGGTGCCCTTGATAATCATCTTGATCTGATCCTTCTCCGAAGGCCTAGTCTGCATTTTCAATAATTGACCCCTCCACCGGTCCACATACTCCTAAAACTCTCCTAAACTCTCCTCCGCTTTCTGCTTAACATTCTCCAGATCACGGAGTGACAATCGATCTCCAAGTCAGTGACATATTGCTTCAGGAAAGCAGCCTAACTCCCTCCAATCTTCCTTCACTTTCTTCTCCAAACTGTGGTACCATACCACGGGAGCTCCTTCAAGCGACATTCCAAACATTTTCTGCACCTGGCGCTGAGATAAGCCAACTGAACTCATGACTGATACAAACTGTCGGAGATGCACCCTCGGATCCCCATTCCCGTTGAACTTAGCCATATCCGGCATCTTGAACTGTGCGGGCAACTGTTCCTCAAAAGTCAAGTGTCATAATCCAGCAAATCCTCATTCTTACCCCTCATCTTGCGGGTAACTGACTCAACCTGATCCCGAAGTTTCTGTAACTCTGTCTGAGACCCAGATACTCTGCCTGCTGCATACTCTGCCATATCATCATCAAAAGCGGGGATATCATCCCCCAATCTGTTCGGAGATTCCTCTTGCCTCACATCCCCAGAATGAACCCCGGCACGAGACCCAAGCTATACCAGCCATAGCAGTAGTCAAAGCCTGCAACTGTTCAGTGATCTTGGCGAGACCATTCTCTAACTGATCCATACGGGACACCTCATTATCGGATTCACTCATACTTGTTCTTTTAGTGAGTCTGGTTCCTTCTCTAACCCAAACGGTATCTATGGTGTCTTTTAAGACACAGAGGATGTTAACAGGGTATATGTATGCATGATATGCATAAGAAATATATAACATATATTAAAGCAAATAAAATTCTCAAACAAATCGGCCTATTATCATTTTAGAAGTTTTGGGACAACTGTCATAAGGGTGAACCCGTCCCAGTTTAAATGGCACAACGAGTTCATGTCTTACGGCAAAGAGCCCAACTAAATCCAAATGATAATATTCCGAAACAAAACACAAGGTGGCCCATCAATCACTTAGAAGCTTTTGGCCCAATAGTCATGAAATACGTTCTTGTCCCAGTTTAAATGGCCCAACAAGCCCATATCCCATGACAAATGGTCCAAATGGATCCAAACGGTGATGTTCCCAAACATAAGCATAGAAGGGAGATAATGCAAACATATCATAATAATTTTTACATAATGGCCCATCAACATTTCAGAAGCCTTGGGCCTATATAGTCATACAGTACGAACTTGCCCCAGTTTAAATGGCCCAGCAAGCCCGCATTTCTGACAATAGTCCAACTGCATCCAAATGAGGATGGTCCACCACATACTCAAGGAAATAATTGCTACTTTAACCATATAAACCAGTCTATGGGTGGATTTGCAAGAGTATGGACAAAGGCTCTCACTGGCGAAGGATAGCCCACAACTAGGTCTCCCCACTCAAGGGTTCAAGCGACCAAGTGAGCGTATCCCTTTTTATACACTAAGGTACGTGCCAATGAGCTATGGTGTGTGACGGACTGTCAAATGGATTTCCCGTTGTAGATCCCCCAGAGGGAAGGTGGAGCGAGGCTCACTTAAATACCCAAGCCTCTTAGGCTCTTATCGCTTGTTGTCAGGAATAAACAACGAGTCCTCCAAATTAGTCCATCACAAAGGCTACAAGTAGATGGCCATATAGGTGTCCTCACAGCTTTTCCTTCTAGAAAGGTAGTAAGTGAAGGAAGACACCAAACCATTACCTAGCCTCAAAGTGCCCTTGATTAAACCCTCACTTATCCACTATAGACATGGCCAATTAAAACATAAATCCACTCATTACAAGACAATATTTCGGGGCCAACTTTACATCCCCAGTGGAGTCGCCAGACTGTGGGACACAGGACCTGGGCGACGCCGTTCCTAGGCTCGCGGCCTAGTTTGGGAAGTACTGAATAACATGGAGTCGCCACCCGGTGTGAACCGGGACAAAGATTTAAGGCCGCACTCACCCCTCGCAAGGGAAGACCTCAAACCGTTGGGTTCGGAATGGTCCCTTACTTATGTCACTTGTAATGAAAGGATTTATGTAATAATTTAATCAAGCTTAAGTAACACTTATTTCCAAGAGTATCATGCTTCTAAATTCTCATGTGTAAAATAAAACTCATGTACGCATTTCACATATATCTTACATTTAAATTTGCATGCTTAACATATATCAAGATAGCAACTAACATACAACTTTACTTGCATATCACATTCAGGAAAAACACAAGCACACATATTAACCATACAAGCACACATGGTAACCATACAAGCACACATATGGGCACTTTCCAAGTGGTACGTGGAATTGTAGCCCAAGTACAGACCGCACTACCGTCCATTCGGAATCGGCTACGGAATTTACGTCTGGGTTTCCATCCGATATACCGCAAGAAAAATAATACTCAAATGTTATCATGACACAAGCATATGAATTGTAATACATCACATATTCGTGTAGCGTTCGTAAACGCGTTCGAACGAAATGAAACAGAATGCTCACGTTCGAGTAGCGTTCGTAAACGCGTTCGAACGGAAATGAAACAGAATGCTCACGTTCGAGTAGCGTTCGTAAACGCGTTCGAACAGAAATGAGACAGAATGCTCACGTTCGAGTAGCGTTCGTAAACGCGTTCGAACGGAGATGAGACAGAAAGCTCACGTTCGTATGGCGTTTGTTAACGCGTTCGAACGGATACGAGACCTGACACATAATAAGGCAAAAACATGCGCGTTCGAGTTGCGTTCGTAAACGCGTTCGAACGGAACAGACCTGATGCATGAAATGAGACGCAATACATAAACACAAATAAAAGGGCGCGGCGAAGCACTGCCGTAAAGGTGACCTTTTGGGGCTCTTGATCTCTCAAAGAGAGGACCTTTAGACCAACATACTAAGCCCATGCGCGTCACATCACACATACAAGAATAGAACCAATCATATCAACCAAGTATGCCCGATTGAACACATCTTACATCCAATCTGAACACACATCAACCGGCGCGGCAAAGCATCGTGGTAAAGGGTTTTAGCCCCTCCCCATAAGGGATCTTTCATTCCACTTACTAAGCCCATGCGCTTGATTGAACCATACATGAAAGATAACTCAATAATATCAAACTAAGTATGCCCGATTGAACGTATCTCGCATCCAACCGAACACACATCAACCGGCGCGGCGAAGTAGTGTCACAAGGTGGCCTTTTCGGCTCTTTGTCTCCCAAATGGAGGACCTTTGGACTAACTCACTAAGCCCATGCGCTTGGTTGAATCATGCATAACTAAACAACATATTGAATTCAAGTAAAGAAAACTAAATAAACAAAAGCAACACAACAAAAGAAAGATGGTGCCGTTTACCCAAGCGGTACGTGGAGTTGTGGCCCGAGTACAGATCATATTACCGTCCATTCGGAATCGGCTATGAAATTTATGTCCGGGTTTCCATCCGATATACCGCGAGAGTTGACACATCTCTCATTCATCCAATACCCACAACATACATCATACACACAACGGATACCACAAATACAGAAAATATAATCAAAGAAATGACCAGAAAATAAAATGAGAATAAGTGTGAAAGATACCCTCAGGTCTAACCTTTTAAGCCGTCTCTCGGACTCGCGTTCCACGAAATCGAAAGGGGGTAAAGCTCCGCAACTTTTCTGGTCCACTGGTTCAACGTCCTAGCTCACTGCTTCGCTGTTTTGCTTACGGTTCGAACTCCGTTCTGCTCCTATTCGGCTCCTGTCTTGCTGCTCACTGCACGGGCCACCTGTTTCAAACGTTTCAAAGAACTATTCCAAGTTTGTGTGGGTTCTTAGTGCAATTATATGTGATTATTTTTAAGATTATCTATGTAGTTTTTAAGTTACTGTTTTTTAAGGATTTGGGCTACTGTTTTAAGGTAATCTAGGAGGTTGTTTAGGCGTGTTTAGGGTGTGGTTTTGGGTGATTTTCGGTGGTGGAGGGCTGCTGTTAGGTGGCTGTTTCGGCTATGGAGGGTGGTGGCTGTGGTGTTTTCTTTCTTTGTTTTCTTTTTTGTGTATGTGTGAAGTGTTTTTCTCTTTTTGTTTGTTAGTCTTGGGTGTGTAGAGAGAGTCTAGAGAGATTTCGAGAGAGTTTGGGTGTGAATTGTGTTGTGTGAAGGAGAGGAATGGCCTTGGTTAGGGGTTGTTTATATAGAGAATGGCTAGGGTTTACAAGGGAAGGGATTTTGTTTCCAATTAGGAGAGATGAGAAAGGCATACACAAGATTGAGGGGGGACAAAATTTAAATTAAGAAGTTGTAATATTAATTTGTGTTGGTTTAGGAATACAAATATTTTATATTGGTAAATATCTTATTAGATTAGGAAGTCAAATATATGATTGGCTTTAATTGGTTAGGATTGATTTTAATTTGGTATGATTATATTTTGATTTAGTATGTGATTTGTTTAATTTAGGCATGTTTTAGTTTAAGTTGGTAATTTTTATTTAATTGGTAAATGGTTTAAATGTTTTATTTTAATGTTTAATATTTAATTTAATATTTATTTATTTAATTTGGGATGTGTTTTATGGGCTTTGGGGAGCTAAATGGGCTGGGTGTGAGGCTAGCAGCAAAACCAGAATTACCGACACCGTTCGAACGCTCCCTCGAACGCGACACGAACGCCCGCAATCTGTTTTCCGTTCGAACGAAGTAACGAACGCAGCACCAACGAAGACAGTGAGCTTGTTTATTCTGAATTTCCCCTTCCGATATCCGTTTCCCGCGCGCTTCCGTGACTCAAAAGGTAGTGCCTCCAAATGAGGCTCATCATCGGGTTTCACATGCGAAAATGCAATGCCTACACTCTATAATCAGATAAATATGACCTTGTCATATTATCCCGATAGCTGGCAGCATTTAAGAGCACCATTCTGTAATCCTACTGATCACATCTCCAAGACTGAAGTGATACTTCATCTGACTCAGCCCAATCACTACGATTCTTATTCTCAGTATACCCATATGACTGATGCGGTTTTAAATCGATCATCACATCGCCACGATGGTATGATTCCGAAGAATCAGATGAAATAATTAAAGTATATATTTAGATCGTTGATGAAGAACCATTAATTCTTTAGCCTGTGCGGTAGCCTATCTCAGCTGCTAACAGAACTACACCTAATCTGATTAGGATTATTAAGATCCAATCACTTCTATTGCTGTCTCAGCTCACAATATTCTGCTTGTGTTTTTTATTCGACAACAGTATCTTGCTTGGAAGATTTCCACTCACTGTGTCCGTTATTCAAACTATATAGTACCCTTTTACGATTTATAGTCATTTTTATCGGTTTGGAAACTTGCAGCGGTGAACCCAATCACTTCAAGTTCTCCTCCTCCATGGTATAAGAAAGCATCCTTAGTTCATCTAAGATACTAAAGGATTTCTTAACATCAATCCAGTGACTATCACTTGGATTGGCCTGATTGTAACTCCATATGCTCAAAGCATATGAGACACCAGGTCGCATACATATATTTCAATGTACGAGTTCTCGGAGAGTGCCAACAACTTTTAGATCTATCACAGTAGATCCTTATTCCTAGAATAAAGGTTGTCTCTCCCAAGTAGTCTACGAAGAATTTTTCATGAAAGCCAAGCTTTCACCGATTGTATTATGGGAATATCATTTCCAAGAAATGATATATCATCATTATTTAGGACAATCATTGTCAGAACGCTCCCACTAACCTTCTTATATACACAAGAATTATTTTCATTTTGAATTAAATCTTATACCATTATGATTACATCAAAACGATAGTTCCAAGAACGCAATGCTTGCTTCAATCCATAAATGGATGGAATAACTTGCAAACCTTGTTTGCTCGTTTTGGTATGATAAAACCGTCAGGATGTTTTAAATATCCTCCAAAAGGTTTCCGTTTAAGGAAAGCGATTTTCGACGTTCAGCTGCCACATTTCATAAATGAAACATGTAGCACTAGCAATCATTATCCAAAGGATTTAACCATGGCAACGAGTAAAAGGTTTCGTCGTAATCGACACAATGTTGATAACGATACCTTTTCGTTACAAGCCTAGCTTAGTATGTTGGTATGTTGACATCCATGTTTGTCTTCCTTGAAGACTTATATAGTACCAATAGACACAATGCCTTCCGGTACAACAACCAGTATCTAAACTTGGTTAGTATACATGGAATCCATTTCAGACATCATGGAACTTTGCCATAATAGGGAGTCGATACCTTGTATCACTTCCTCATACGTAGTCAGTTTGTCTTCCTCAATAAGATTGACATCTACTTGAGGTGAAATCAGAAATCCATACCTCCCAGGTTGTTTTCTGACTCTCTCCGACTTACGCGGTTCTTGTGTATTCGAAGATTGTGGTACAGTTTCATCCTTGATGAACTGTTTGTGTTCCATTAGGACTCAGTGCCTGGAACAGTATTACTCTGATTTTCATCGAGTTTTACTTTCCTCCCACTTACCACTGCATATAGGTATTCCTCTTAGGAAAACCGCATGGCGAGCAACAATTACATTGTTCTCTTGTGAGTTGTATAAGTACTATACTTTGGTTTCCCTAGGATAACCTAAAAATTAGGCACTTATCTGATTTGGGTTTTAGTTTGGTATCATCCAAACATATGCCTAGCATTCCCAAATCTTCAGAAATGAGAAAACCCGGTTTCTTCCATGTTCATATCTAATATGAAGTCTGTCAAACAGATTTTATGGAACCTTATTCAAAATAAGTATTGCACTGTTTATTGCGTATCCCTAGAAGGAAAATGGTAGCTCAAAGTGACTCTTAATTAACCTTATCATGTCTAACAAAATTCGGTTTTTCCGTTTGGACACACCGTTCAATTGAGGTGTTCCGGGAGGAGTCCACTGTGAAAGAATACTATACTTTTTCAAGTAATCGAGAAACTTATTGCTTAAGTATTTTCCACCACGGTCTAACCGTGACAGTTTTAATACTCTTGCCGATCTGTTTATCTATTTCGTGTCGAAACTCTTTGAATCTATCAAAAGTTTCCGATTCATGTTTCAAAAGAAACACATAACCATAACGCGATGCCACATCCATAAAGGTTACGAAGTATTCATATCCACCTCTAGCCTAGCTAGACATGGGCCCACTTACGTCACTATGAACGAGGGATAACAGATCGGTGGCACTTGCACTTTTACCAAGTAAAAGGTATTTCAGGCACTTTGTCCAATAAACTAGATTCATAGACATTGTTTGAATAGAATAAAATCTGTCCTAGTACCCACTCTTCAAAAGTGTGGATATACGAGTCTTGTTAATTGTGTCTCAGACAACAATGCCACAAATAAGGCTCATCTGATTAAATCAGTTTGAGCTATTTGTTTGTCATGTTTTACGTTTGAGATTCATTTATATTCAAAATATAAATACTATTATTCACATCTAATGTGTTTATCTCAATATCATCTTTATAAAATAAAACACTTTAGTGTTCTAGAATATAAGGTATACCCGCAATGGGTTAAAATCTGATATAAAGATAATGTTTCTAGTCAAACTAGGTACATTTTAACAGTCTCCTAATTTAAGTACACACCCGAAGGGTAGTTCCTAAACTTAGGTTTCTACGGTTAAAACAGCGACTCTCATCCCGTTTCCGACTCGCAGATCAATCTCAACTGAAGTCAGTATCCTGCTCATCAGCAGATTCTGCACATCAGTATATATTTATGTACCACATCTAGTATCAAAATTCAATTTTGAAACTAGAAGTTAACATGTTTGTGACAAACATGCTTGAAGCCGTAGCCTTGCCCGTCTTCTCTTCCTTCATGTATGCCTTGTCCATACGGTAGTCACGCATCCAGTGACCCTGTTTTCCACAGTTTAGGCAGACATCTTGGGATATGTCATTTGTCTTCCCAAAAGACTGTGATGATTTTGCCTTTGCCCCCTTTTAGAAGCTCTAGCTCTGCCTCCTTGAGCATAGCCATCAACTCTCCAAGAGTTTACTCTTGGTTCACAATGAACCTGCCCCAGCTTTCAGCTAGAGACTATAAGATCAAATCTTTGGCAGTCTCAGCCACGTACGTAATGCCCAGCTAACCTAGTTGATCAATGTTAGCAATCATCTGCGACACCTAGTGCTCGACATATGTACCCTCTGACATACACGAGCTAAAGAGCTTCTTATGAAATTTGTACTTCTAAGATCTAATAATAGATCTATGAAGATCTTTAATTTCATCATCATGGTACAAGGATCTAATCCTTAATTCTGAGGACAGAATTAAAGAGTCATTGCGGTATGCATAATGGATTGATCACTAAAGTTATCATTACATGAATATTCCAAAGATCATGTTCTACTATTTGCTCAACTCCGGGCTCAGGCCCAAAAGGTTGCTATATCAAATAGAATAACTTCTCAGTTCCCAGGACTATCATGAGGTTCTATTCCCAATCTGAAAATTAAAGCTGTTTAATGACATTTTCTCCCAGGATAATGTTCTAAACGCTAATCTTTCAGTTACCTTGATTGCTATAGTCCAACTATCCAATCAACGATTTCAGGTACTATTGATTATAATGATTACTATAGTCTAACTATATAATCAACTATAATTTGATTGGTTAAATTCAAATATATTGATTACTATAATCCAATTATATAATCAACTATAAATGAAGTAGTTTGAATACATTCTAACTGTTTAATAAAAACAACAATTAAATATTAGTCCAACTAATATATATTAATGTAATGACAAAAAATTGAAATGAGCGCGTATTGGCAGGTATCTAAACGAAATTGCAAATTTAATACTTGCCTCCCACTATTTTTTGGCGAGCCTCTAACTCTCTGTTGAGTACTCGGGAAACCTAGTTTCCTAGTGGGCTAGGATCCCGTTAAATAACACACAACCTTGACTTTGGCCAACAAGCTTTATGATATTTAACTAGGTAGATCTCTAAGATCAATTGGATCTCATCCAATTCCTAGATCCAGTAGGTGGACATCCAAGTCCGAAACATATATCTAATATATGCCAATATATCTGATATATTCCCTAACATTTTTCCTCTGAATCAACTAAGCCTTGGCTTTGGCACAATAAGCTTAATGATTCCAGTTAAGCGGGACCCATTGACCTTGGAAAGCTTCGTAATCGATGTCGATGGACAAGAAGTGATCTTGACTTTGGCCAACAAATCACAACTTGGACAAGACATGCGATATAGAACAAAGCCTTCATGATTCAAACACATCCGCGATGGACAAAGGTCTTGACTTTGGCCAAAAAGCCAGTGTCAATCTTGGATCTTGAGAATGAATCATTCAATGGAAGGAAAAACGCTTAATATTTGTTGAGGGTTTTTTCGCGTAATTGGAAACCAATTAATTATCTTTGATTAGGTCTCATCATACACCCTTAAACATGCATTCTAAAAGCATAAGAAGGCGCGATAAATAAATTAATAATGATATGCAGATGGATATTTAAAATATTTTCTTCCAAGAACAAATCTCTCCATTTCCTCTCTCCCGCTAGCACAAATCTTACTTCTACCCAATTACATAACACTTCTAAAGAAACCTCATTTACATTGAGGGGAATATGTGAGAAGAGAAATACAAAGAGTCAAGTGGTAATAGGCTGGACACGCAGGTCCAATTTAATAAATTCTAAATTTATTACAACAATTTCCAAAATTGCCCTCACCCATCTAATATCCATCCGGTATGCATTATTCATACATCACATCCATGTATTCACACAAAGCATGTTATCAATCAATCTAATCCAATTAATTAATCTGAAATTAATGACCATCCAATGTTCAAACAACGATTTGATTTGCGCGAGTCCAACTAATTTAAGAATAAGTACTCAAAATACGAATTTTTGAATTATATCAAACTACAATATTAAATCCAATTTAATTTGTATTCAATACTAATTCTTTATTTAATTTCAAATTAAATAATTACACTTTATTAATGAGCATTTACGACTTAGATTTTAAATCTAATCATTACGGGTCTCAAAGCCCAATTTAACATCCAATGTCAATTTAATTAAAGTCCAATGGGCTTTCAATTAATTTATAAGGCATGGACTTTGGCAACCAAAGCCCAATAAGGAATCACCCTTTGCCAAAAATCAATTTAGGCCCATTAGGCCCAATTAAAATTTTAAAGGCCCATTCAATCATATTAGATATGAACAGGAAAGAAACCGGGTTTCTCATTCCTGAAGATTTGGGAATGCTAGGCATATGTTTGGATGATACCAAACTAAAACCCAAATCGGATAAGTGCCTAATTTGTAGGTTATCCTAGGGAAACCAAAGTATAGTACTTATACAACTCACAAGAGAACAATGTAATTGTTGCTCGCCATGCGGTTTTCCTAAGAGGAATACCTATATGCAGTGGTAAGTGGGAGGAAAGTAAAACTCGATGAAAATCAGAGTAATACTGTTCCAGGCATCGAGTCCTAATGGAACACAAACAGTTCATCAAGGATGAAACTGTACCACAATCTTTGAATACACAAGAACCGCGTAAGTCGGAGAGAGTCAGAAAATAACCTGGGAGGTATGGATTTCTGATTTCACCTCAAGTAGATGTCAATCTTATGGAGGAAGACAAACTGACTACGTATGAGGAAGTGATACAAGGTATCGACTCCCTATTATGGCAAAGTTCCATGATGTTCGAAATGGATTCCATGTATATCAACTTATTTTGGACACTAGTTAATGTACCGCAAGGCATTGTGTCTATTGGTACTTTATAAGTCTTCAAGGAAGACATACATGGAAGGCAACATACCAACGTACAAAGCTAGGCTTTTGGCGGAAAGGTATCGTTATCAACATTGTGTTGATTATGAGGAAACCTTTTACCTGTTGCCATGGTAAATCCATTTGGATAATGCTTGCAGACGCTGCATGTTTAATTTATGAAATATAACAGCTACACGGGAAAATTGATTTCCTGAAAAGGAAACCTTTTGGAGGATGTTTACAACATCCTGACGATTTTGTCGTACCATAACTAGCAAACAAGGTTTGCGGGTTATTCGATCCATGTATGGATTGAAGCAAGCATTAGGTTCTTGGAATTATCGTTTTGATGTAATCATAATAGTATATGATTTAATTCAAAACGAAAATGATTCTTGTGTATATAAGGAGGTTAGTGGGAGCGCACTGACAGTGGCTGTCCTATAAATAATGATAATATGTCATTTCTTGGAAATGATATTCCCATTAAAATAATCGGTGAAAGCTTGGCTTTCGATAAAACTCTCCGAGAAATCGTACATTGAAAAATGTACGCGACCTGGTGTCTCATACGCTTTGAGCATATGGATTCACAAACAGGCCAATCCAAGTGATAGTCACTGGATTGAATTTAAAAACATCCTTCAGTATCTTAGAGAACTAATGATGCTATCTTAGTCTATGGATAAGTAGAACTTGAAGTGACTGGGATCACTGTAGCAAGTTTCCCAACCGATAAAATGACTATAAGTCGCACAACGGTACTATAAAGTTTGAATAACGGTACAGTAAGCTGGAAATCTTCCAAGTAAGATATTGTTACCGAATAAACAACAAATATGGGTTATTGCTGCAGCTGAGGCAGCAATAGAAGCCATTTGGGTAGATAATAAATCTAATTAGATTAGATATAGTTCTGTTAGCAGCTGAGCTAGGCTTCAGCGCATGCTAAAGAATTAATGGTCTCATCAACGATCCAGATACATACTTCGATATTCATCTGATTCGTTCAGAACATATATCGTGGCGATGTGATGATCGAATAAATCACATCAGATGATAATCATGCAAATCCGCTGACGAAACCCTTTTCTCAGCAGTTTGAGCCAACCGTACATAGTTCGGGTGTTAGACACTCGAGTGACTGGCTATAGGCCAAGTGGGAGATTGTTGGACAATTATGACCCATAGCGTCACTATTTGTACAGATCATGGTGTTGTTGTACAAATTAACTATGTGACAAAGGAGATTGCACTCTTATCATTTGTGATTAGATCACCAAGATATATAAATGATAGGAGGTCCTTATGATTTGTTCCTGGATTGAGAATGATATGAGACAGTATCAGTCCACGAAGGATAAATCATTAAATATCCATAGTCAGAGTATTATCTAGATTGGACATCGATAAATGCGTAAAAGACTAGTATTACACTTGTGCGCGTTGTGAGGGCACAAACGGCATAGTTATCATATATTTGGGTATAGGATACTCATGCAAGTGTAATAGGAGGTTGTGTTTTACCGATGGTACGGGAAACAGCTTCGCTCTGGATAGACCCCCTCGGAATTCCATTGGTAGTATGACTATGTGTCTATGGAAGTCCGAAATCAGGGTAAGTGTATTTGGTCTTAACTTGAGACTTGCACCGCTAATACTTGCAACAATCAATATACTTTGGTTGTGGTCGTCCAGGGCTTTAATCGGTTCTGTGTACGCCTCTACTGGGTATATTAAGAATCGTAGTGTGTTGGGTGTGATGTCAAGACGGAAGTGTCACTCCAGTCATATGGAGATTATGATCACGTAGGGATACATAACTGGTTCTCTAAAAAGGTTGCAACCGTCGGGATAATATGACTTGGTCATGATTATCCGATATTAAAGAGACTAGTTGCTCGTAATCCGATATATGCTTCGTACGGGGCAGACACTGTACCAGCCACAGGCCTTGCATGTGATCATCCGATACTGGATCGAAATACGCAATACTATGTATACTACGCCTGATATAGATCCTTATTCCTGTAAGGATATTTCTGGAGAATTGGGTAGGCATGGCGCTTTGCTAAAAGCCAACCTTGTCTTGTAAATCGGTATAAACGTAGTACTAGGTACTTACGTGTTCGGATAGTCCGACGACCGTATTTACTACCAACATATCAGGGGATCTCATGGGTCGCTTCCCGAAGATTCACCGATGACGTATGACTCACACTTTTAATTAATCTGGGATTAATTAGATGAGAGAGAAAATTAATCTGGGATTAATTGCGGAGATATTTTATCTGGGATAAAAAATCAATAAAAGAGAGATAACGATTAATTTGGAATTAATTGATTAATTAATATATTCGATATATTATATGAAATTGGATTTCGACGCGGAATTGAAATTAGATTTTAATTCGGGCGAACGAATTAATTTAGAATTAATTCGTTAGCGACGTGAATAGTAATTATGCTAGGCATGATTATTTAATTAAATTAGATTTAATTACGTCGCAACGGAAAATTCGTTAATTTAGAATTAGCGAACCCGAGCCCGGGATTATTTGGGAGCGCATTCGCATTTCGAATTCGAGTGCGGCATGCAAGTCAAATTAAGCGTCAAATCATTAGTCGCATCAAGCGTCAAATCATTAGTCACTTTGAGTGATGTGACAACTTGTCACATTGATTGATTGATTGATGCAAATAGTGATGTGAGTGGTTGATAGCATTTAATGCTATTTTGGAGCCAAATTTGTGTTGACTTTTGAAAAGCTATTACACAAATTTTGGTATATGTTTTTATTTGATTTTGGAAATCATTTAATCAACAACTCTCTCTTTCTCTCATCTCTATCTCTCTCGCCCATTTGGGCACTTTTCTGGTTCTTTTTTGCTGGGCAAAACCGAGCATGAGGGAAGCTAAAAGTCACGATTTTGTGGCAAAATCGGGAGTGCTAGCACACTACGAAGTCATGCGAAGGTGATAGGGAAGTCCACCCATGAGCTTGGAATCGTTTGACGAAGCTTGGAGCTTGTTCAAGGAGCAACAATGGCCGAAAACAGTGAGCTGTTTCACTGCCACTGCTGAGCAGTCCATGGAGGCAGAAAATATTTTTGTTCGTATCTGCGTCGCCCAACCGATCGATGTGAGTATTCCTCAACTCCCTCTTATGTATTCACATGTATTTCTTGCTTTGTATTCGATCCTTGGGGCCGTAGAAACTCCAACAATTAGGGAACTATTTACATTCGGCCAAGCCAAATTTTTGGGGAAAAAAATAATCCAATTCAATTTTCATCAAATTGATCATGCATAACTCTAAGTTATCATCATTCAAGCATACTCAAACAATCAATTTTATCAAATCATGCTCAAATCAATTTTACCCAAATTTTACCCTAAATTCAATTTCATGCTTAATAACCGATCTGATACCATTGTTGGGTTTTCTAGATCAAACCAAGATCAAATTAAGCGATGAAATGTGCAAATACAACAAAGTAAAGTAGCGGAAATACTCACTTTGATCGGATTTGCTATGCGATGAACACAAAAAATTTTATGCTCCTTGAGACTCTCGGCCAAGCCCATTCTTTGTGCTCCAAGCTCCTCTTTGTGTGGATCTTCAAGCTCCAAGATTAGGTGTTGATTCCATGCTCATAGATGGGTTTCCCTATCACCTTTGTAAAACTCTTTGATGTGCTAGCATCTTTGATTTTGAAGCAAAATCAAGAAAAAATGAGCCCTAGGCTCACGGCAACAATGAGAGAAAAATGAGAGCGCCATTCGGCCATGGTGAGAAAAGAGAGAGAAGAAGATGTGTGTTTTGTGTCTTTGGTATTTTGTTTTCTAAAAACATATAATAAAAGTCTTTACCAAAATTTTGTAAAAACTTTTCCAAAAAGCAAAAAAACAATTTTGGAGGCAAAATGACATTTATTGCCCACAACCACCACCATCATGAATAGTGACTGGTTGTCAATCACCAAAAGGTGAATTGACATCCATCACTAAAGTGACAAGCGATGTGACTTGTGGTCGCACATGATTCAAAATCGGAGTGGCCTCGCAAACACATTCTGGGCTCGGGTTCGTTAATTCCTAATTAACGAATTTTCCGTTGCGACGTAATTAAATCAAATTTAATGAAATAATTATGCCTAGCAAAATTACTATTCACGTCGCTCGCGAATTAATTCTAAATCAATTCGTTAGCCCGAATTAAAATACAATTTTAATTTCGCGTCGAAATCCAATTTCGTTTAATATATCGAATATATTATTTTATCGATTAATTCCAAATTAATCGTTCTCTCTCTTTAAATAATATTTTATCCCAGATAAAATATCTCCGTAATTAATCCTAGATTAATTTTCTCTCTCTTATAATTAATCCCAGATTAATTATCTGCGAGTCATACGTCATCGGTGAATCTTCGGGAAGCGACCCATGAGATCCATGGATATGTTGGCAGTAAATACGGTCGTCGGACTATCCGAACACGTACGTACCTAGTACTACATTTTTACCAATTTACAAGACATGGTTGGCTTCTAGCAAAGCACCGTGCCTACCCAATTCTCCAGAAATATTCTTAAAGGAATATGTAATCTGTATCAGACGTAGTATACGTAGTATTGCGATGCAGTATCGGATGTCACGTGCTAGGCCTGGGGCTGGAATTGTGTCTGCCCCGTACGAAGCACATATCGGATCTCTGGTAACTAGTCTCTATAATTGGATAAACATGACCTAGTCATATTATCCCGATAGCTGCAGCATTTAAGAGCACTAGTTCCTTATCGTACGTGACCATCATCTCCATATGACTGAAGTGATACTTCCATCTTGACAACACACCCAATACACTACGATTCTCAATATACCCAGAAGAGGAGTACACAGAACATGTTAAAGCCCTGGATGACCAAAACCAAAGTATATTGATTGTCGCAAGTATTAGCGATGCAAGTCTCAGGTTAAGACCAAATACACCTACCCTGATTCGGACTCCCATAGACACATAGTCATACTACCAATGGGATTCTGAGGGGTCTATCCAGAGCTAAGCTGTTTCCGTACCATCGGTAAACACAACCTCCTATTACACTTGCATGAGTATCCAATACCCAAATATATGAGAACTATGACATTATTCTCCCATAACACGCACAAGTGCAATACTAGTCTATTCCGCATTATCGATGTGTAATCTCGATAATACTACGACTAGGGATATTTAATGATTAAACCTTAGTGGATTAATATTGTCTCATATCTTATTAATCCGGAACTAATCATATGGACTTTTATCATTTATATATTCCAGTAATCCAATTACAAATGATAGAAGAGCAATTTCCTTTGTCACATAGTTAATTTGTACAACAACACCATGTTCTGTACAAATAGTGATGCTATGGGTCATAATTGTCCAACATCATACTATCTCGATAGCTGCAGCATTTAAGAGTACTAGTTTTGTATCCCTGCATGATCATCATCTTCATATGACTGAAGTGATACTTCCATCTTGACATCACATCCAATATACTACGATTCTTAGTATACCCAGAAAAGGCGTACACATAACCTGTTAAAGCTCCAGACGAACAAAACCAAAGTATACTGATTGTCGCAAGTATTAGCGATGCAAGTCTCAGGTTAAGACCACATACACCTACCCTGATTCGGATTCCCATAGACACATAGTCATACTACCAATGGGATTCCGAGGGGTCTATCCAGAGTGAAGATATTCTCGGTCCAATGGCTAACAAAACCTGCTATCACACTTGCATAAGTATCCAATACTTAAATATATGAGAACTATATCGTTAAGCTTTCATAACGCGCACAAGTGTAATACTAGCCTATTCCGTATTATCGATGTCCAGTCTCGATAATACTACGACTAGGGATATTTAATGATTAAACCTTTCGTGGATAATAGTGATGATATGGGTCATAATTGTCCAACAATGCCAATCTGGATCAGATATGCAAATTTATGGAAACACTTAGCATGCAAGGTAATGCTGGATCCATAAGTTTACCATATATAGGAGCACCAGAGACAAACCAACATGAAGAGACGGTGAATTATGTCAATATTTTCAACAGACGGGGGAACAATCCATATTCTAACACCAACAACTCAGGGTGGAGGAATCATCTTAATTTCGTATGGAGCAACAATTCAGGGCAAGTGAACAATCCACCACCCGGATTCCAACAGCAGAACAAAGACAATGAGCATGAAAAAGAACCAGGAATAGCGGAAGTGCTAGCTCAGTTAAAAAAATATGATGCTATGTTTCAAAGCCAATCATCTTTTATAAAGGCACTGTAAAATCAAATTGACAACTGGCCAATGGTCAGAGTTACAGACCGCCAGGTAACTTTCCTAGAAACACAAAACCAAATCCAAGGAACCAATGGAAGGAGCAATGTCAAGCCATTACTTTGAAAAACGGTACTGAAATTAACAAAGATGTTGGAATCAAGGCATCCATTGAAGAAGTTCCAAAAGATGCAGTTCCACAGATGGAGGATAAAGAAGCAAAGGAAAAAAATCAAGAAAGAATCACTCCACCTCTAACTTTTCCACAGCGACTCTAGAAAAGTAAATTGGACAAGCAGTTTGCTCGATTCCTGGAGGTCTTTAAAAAGCTGCATATCAACATTCCATTTACAGAAGCGTTGGAAGAAATGCCCAGCTATGTCAAATTCATGAAAGACATTCTTCCACGAAAGTGAAGATTGAGAGATTACGAGAGAGTAGCATTGACAGAAGAATGCAGCGCCATCATTTAGAGGAAATTTCCCCCAAAGTTGAAAGATCTTGGCAGTTTCACTGTCCTATGCACCATTGGAGAACATTACATCGGTAAAGCTTTATGTGATTTAGGTGCTAGTATTAATTTGATGCCTTTTTCGATTTACAGGAAACTGCAGATTGGAGTAGCAATGCCCACCTCAGTCTCTCTGCAACTTGCTGATCGAACACTCGCATTTCCAAGAGGTTTAGTTGAAGATATGCTCATCAAAGTCGACAAACTCATTCTCCCAGCAGATTTCATTATCCTTGGCATGGAGGAAGACAAAGATGTACCTATCATCATCGGAAGACCATTCTTGGCTACAAGTCGAACTGTTATTGATGTACAAAAAGGAGAACTAACCATGAAAGTGCAGGACCAAGAAGTTACCTTCAATGTTTTCAAAGCCATGAAATTCCCGAGTGATGAAAATGATGAGGAATGTTTCAGAATTGATGTTGTAGATGGTATCATCCAGGATAATGATGCAATGCCACCTCCCATGGATAAACTTGAAGCTTGCATCACCAACATGACTGACAGCGAACTAGATGCTGAAATTATGGAATGTATCAACTATCTTGATAAAAACCATTTGGTTTCAAATCGACACCACATGTGGAAAGTCTGGAACTAACGAAGAAAGAGCGAATCAAGCCCTCAATTGAAGAACCACCACAGCTGGAGCTAAAGCTACTTCTGAGCCATCTCAGGTATGCATTCTTAGGAAACTCTTCTGAATTACATGTGATTATTTCTTCTTCGCTAACTTTGGAGCAGGAAGATAAGTTGTTGAGAGTGTTACGAGAACACAAGAAAGCCATTGGCTGGACTATAGCAGACATTCGAAGCATTGGTCCATCATTTTGCATGCACAAAATTCTGATGAACGATGAGTACAAACCCACAATGGAGCATCAACGGAGACTAAATCCAATCATGAAGGAGGTCGTGAAGAAATAAATTATCAAATGGTTGGATGCCGACATTATCTATCCCATCTCTGACAGTACTTGGGTGAGTCTTATGCAATGTGTGCCAAAGAAATGAGGAATTACTGTAGTCACAAATGAAAAGAACGAGCTAATTCCAATAAGAATGGTGACTGGATGGAGAGTATGCATGGACTACATGAAACTGAACAAAGCAACAATGAAAGATCATTTTCCTCTGTCATTCATTGACCAGATGCTAGACAGATTGGCGGGACATGAGTTCTATTATTTTTTGGATGGATATTCGGGGTACAATCAGATTTCCATCGCCCTAGAAGATCAGGAGAAAACCACTTTTACATGTCCGTATGGTACTTTTGCTTTCCGCAGAATGCCATTTGGACTATGTAATGCTCCTGCCACATTTCAACGTTGTATGATGTCTATCTTCTCAGACATGCTAGAACAAAGTATGGAGGTCTTCATGAATGATTTCTCTGTGTTTGGATCTCTTTTGATCACTACTTGCAAAATCTGGAAAAATGTGCTATAAAGATGTGAAGATACCAACCTGGTACTCAACTGGGAGAAATACCACTTCATGGTGCAGGAAGGCATCGTCCTTGGACATTGAATCTCACAAAATGGAATCGAGGTAGACAAAGTAAAGATCAAGACAATTGAAAAACTACATCCACCAACAACTGTCAAAGGGATTCGCAGTTTTCTCGGACATGCAGGCTTTTACAGGAGATTTATCAAAGACTTCTCAAAGATTGCTAAACCTCTGTGCAATCTTCTGGAGAAAGATGTGCCTTTCAACTTCACCAAAGAATGCCATGAAGCTTTTGAGATCTTGAAACAGAAGCTGGTCTCTGCTCCCATCATAGTAGCATCGGACTGGACTCTTCCATTTGAAGTGATGTGCGATGCTAATGATTTTGATGTAGGTGCAGTTTTGGGACAACGCAAAGCAAAAATTTTCCATACCATTTACTACTCCAGCAGAACTCTGAATGAAGCTCAACTCAACTACACAACCACTGAAAATGAGTTGCTCGTAGTTGTGTTTGCTTTTAATAAATTCTGCTCCTATCTACTGGGTCCTAAAGTGGTGGTCTACACAGATCATTCAGCAATCAAATACCTGATCGCGAAGAAAGATGCCAAACATAGACTAATCCATTGGGTGTTTCTATTGTAAGAATTTTACATGGAGATCCGAGTCAGGAAATGGACAGAAAATCAAGTGGCAGATCACTTATCAAGGCTCGAGAATGGAGAAACTGCTGGCAATGAAATGACAATCAAAGAAACTTTTCCAGATGAACAGCTGTTTGCCATGAAACAACAGGATGTCCATTGGTATGCTGACTATGTAAACTACATAGTATCAAGAAAATGGCAGTTGGAATGGACACATCAGCAACGAAAGAAGTTCTTCAAGGAAGTCAAACATTATGTCTAGGATGAGCCGTACTTGTTCAAACATTGTGTTGATCAATTACTGAGACGTTGTGTTCCACATGAGGAGGTCAATAGTGTTCTGCAGCATTGTCATTCATCACCATACAACGGACACTTCAGCGGGAATAAAACTGCAGCCAAAGTCCTACAATCAGGTTTTTTCTGGCCCACTCTATTTAAATATGCTTACTTATTTGCTCTTCAATGTGACAGGTGCCAGAGAACGGGAAATATATCAAGGAGAAATGAAGGACCTCTGCAAAATATCCTGAAAGTGGAGATATTTGATGTATGGGGTATTGATTTTATGGGACCATTTGTTCCATCATTCGGAAACCTGTACATACTAGTTGTAGTAGACTACGTCTCCAAATGGGTTGAAGCAATTGCACTGCCATCAAATGATTCAAAAGTGGTGATTAAATTCCTTAAAAAGAATATTTTCACTGGCTTTGGAACACCTCGGGCGATTATCAGTGATGGAGGCACACATTTCTGTAACAAATACTTCGATGCACTCTTATCCAAATACAGAGTTACTCATAAAGTTGCCACTGCCTACCATCCGCAGTCAAATGGACAAGTTGAAGTTTCAAACATGGAGATCAAAAGAATCTGGAGAGAATCGTTGGATCAATAAGGAAAGACTGGTCTGAAAAACTGGATGACGCATTATGGGCCTACCGGACAACTTACAAGACACCTATTGGTATGTCCCCATATCAAATGGTGTTTGGGAAAGTGTGCCATCTGCCAGTGGAGCTTGAACACAAGGCGTACTGGGCACTGAAGAAGTTAAATCTTGATCTACAAGCAACATGAGAGAAAAGACTCCACCAACTCAACGAATTGGAGTAATTTCGCCTACAAGCTTATGAGAATGCCAAACTGTACAACGAAAAGACCAAGAAATGGCATGATAAAAAAATAGTACGCAGACAACTGGAGCCAGAGCAGCAGGTGTTGTTATATGATTCACGGTTGAAAATTTTCCCTGGAACGCTGAAATCAAAGTGGTCAGGTCCATTTGTGATTACTCAGGTGTTACCCTATGGAGTTGTTGAGATATACAACCCCAAGTCCAACAACACATTCAGGGTAAACAGCCAGCGTGTCAAGCACTACTGGGGAGAATCAATTGAGCGACAAAAAGAAAGTGTCACACTTTCAGATCCAGCCTAACGTTCGGGCAGTCATGTCTAGCTGACGACGTTAAACTTAGCGCTAGTTGGGAGGCAACCCGTGCAATTTGTGTATATATTCAGATTTAGTGTGTTTTATTTTTGTGTGTTTAATTTTATAGGTAAAATCACATTTCAGGATGGAAGACGTTCTCGCAAATCTTCACAAGCAATTTACTTCTCTCCCTCAAAACTCTCTGATGAAAGTCTACAAAGCTTGCTTGGAACGAATGAGACTGCTGATAATCAAATGTATTCCTAATGACATTCGTTGGATTATTGAAGCACGGGTCCGATTGGCAGGTGACTCTCCTGACTCTTTTATTTCATATATGTCTGGTTTATGAAGAAACACCTATGCTAAAAAGAGAAGAGCTAAAAGAATGAATGTTTGCTATAAATGTGCTCGTATGACATGTAATACTCGTTGTCGTTCTTTAGGAATGGTATCTGATAACCGTGAAGATAAAATTAAATTCATTAGGGATGGCTTGAGTAAGGAGTCTTTGGATGACATATCTAAAACTCTTGAGACGCATTCCAGTGGATATGTGCATCATGCAAATCACATGTTATATACACAATTCTGAAAAGAAATACAACAATTTAGTCTCGGGAATCTGACTTTAAAAGACCATGTTTGCCAATTTATAAGAAAATTGGATGAGAAGCTTGTCTCTGACGCATAGACGTCTGTGGGACACAGAAACTGGACGACGCATGCTGTTCCAGGCTCGCGGCCTGGTTGGGAGTACGGAATAGTTCGGGGGACTAAACCGGAGAATAATGGAGTCGCCACCGGGTGTGAACCGAGAAAATGAGATTTAAGGCCACACTCACCCCTCGCAAGGGAAGACCTCAAACCGTTGGGTTCAGAATGGTCCCTTACTTATGCCACTTGTAAGGAAAGGATTTATGTAATAATTTAATCAGGTTTAAGTAACACTTGTTTCCAAGAGTATCATGCTTCTAAATTCACATGTACAAAATAAAACTTACACCTAAACTTACATATATTTCACATCTAAGATTGCATGCTTGAAAGTACATCAAAGGAGCGACGAACATACAACTTCATTGGCATATTATATTCAAGAAAACACAAGCACACATACTAACCACACAAGCACACATGTCAGCACCTTCCCAAGTGGTACGTGGAATTGTATCCCAAGTACAGACCGTACTACCGTCCATTCGGAATCGGCTACGGAATTTATGTCTGGGTTTCCATCCGATATACCACAAGAAATAATACTCAAATGTTATCATGACATAGGTATATGAAGTGTAATACGTTAAACACATTGTACTCATACATGTGGGGAATACAGATGAATGACACCTACACAATCTTCCGTAATACAGAGAAACAATCAGGTTCATCATACGAGGGAATATCTACTAGGGACAATTATGTACGATATCTGACGAAAATAACTCAGTTCAGTGGGCGTGCGTTCGTGTAGCGTTCGAGAACGCGTTCGAACAGAGCCTGACCTGATCCATGAAACACTAAGAAGATGCGTTCACGTTCGCGTAGCATTTGATAACGCGTTCGAACGGTAAACAGAAGGTTCGCGTTCGTATGGCGTTCGCAAACGCGTTCGAACGGAACCAGACCTGATGCATGATAAAACTAAGAAAGTGTGTGCGCGTTCGTGTAGTATTTGTAAACGCGTTCGAACGGTAAACAGAAGGTTCGCGTTCGTATGGCGTTCGAGAACGCATTCGAACGGAACCAGACCTGATGTATGATGAAACTAAGAAATTGTGTGCGCGTTCGCGTAGCGTTTGTAAACGCGTTCGAACGGTAAACAGAAGGTTTGCGTTCGTATAGCGTTCGAGAACGCGTTCGAATGGAACCAGACCTGATGCATGCAATACATTCATAGGCATACAAATCCACAATGTGGGACCTCACGTATCCGATTGAACTCATCTCACACCCAACCGGATATACACCAATCGGCGCGGCGAAGCATCGTGGTAAAGGATTTTAACCCCTCCAAATAGGGGACCTTTAATCCGACTTACTAAGCCCATGCGCTCGATCACATCATGCATACAAAGAATAAAGAAACAATAATACCAAACTTAGTATGCCCGATTGAACGTATCTTGCGTTCACCGAACACACATCAACCGACGCGGCAAAGCATCGTGGTAAAGGTTTTAACCCCTCCAAATAGGGGACCTTTCATCGCACTTACTAAGCCCATGCGCTCGATTGAATCATGCATACAAAGAATAAAGAAACAATAATACCAAACTTAGTATGCCCGATTGAACGTATCTTGCATTCAACCGAACACACATCAACCGGCGCGGCAAAGCATCGTGGTAAAGGGTTTTAACCCCTTCAAATAGGGGACCTTTCGTCGCACTTACTAAGCCCATGCGCTCGATTGAACCATGCATAAATAAGCAACATGCAGATTTCAAGTGACGAAAAATAAATAAATCAAAGTAACACAACACAAAAGAGGGTGCCATTTACTCAAGCGGTACGTGGAGTTGTATCCCGAGTACAGATCATACTACCGTCCATTCGGAATCGGCTATGAAATTTATGTCCGGATTTCCATCCGATATACCGGGAGAGTTGACACATCTCTCATTTTATTCCAAGACCACAACATACAACATCTCATAATTCATGCATATTTATCTACTCAAGGGCCACAACATGCATTTTAACATAACAATCATGCAAGCAATACTCAATAAATAATACAAATAAAACAGAAAACGAGTGTGGAAAATACCCTCAGGTCTAACCTTTTTGCCAAATTTTAGGCTTGCGTTTCACGGACGTCGGAAGAGTAAGGCTCCTCAACTTCTCTGGTTCACTGGTTTAGCGTCCTAGCTCACTGTTTTGCTGTTTTGCTTGCTGTTCGGTCTCCGTTCTGCTGTTGTTCGGCCTCTGTTTTGCTGCTCACTGTTCAGGTCACTTGTTTTGACGTTTCAACGGACTGTTCTGAGTGTTTTTTTTGGGTTTTTAGTGTAGTCTTGTGTGATTATTTTAAGGATTATGAATGCAGTTTTTATGTTACTGTTTTGAGGATTTTAGGGACTGTTTTAAGAGGATTTGGCTGCTGTTTTGGGGGTGTATTTTCGGTGATGTGTGGGGAGTTTATGGAGGTGGTTTTCAGTGGTGGTTAGGGGCTGTATTGGTGGTTGTAATGGCTGTTAAAATTCGGCAATGGAGGGGATGGAGGATAGTGGTATTCTCGGCCAAAGAAAGAGAGATGAAGAGAAGAGTTTTGTTTGTGTTTCTTGCTATTGCCGTGAGTGGCTAGGGTTCTTGGTGTTGTGATTTTCGTGTAAGTCTTGTGTATGAGCTAGGGGAGTGCATGTCTTGGTTAGGGGTTGTTTATATAGAGAAAGGTTAGGGCTACTCCTTGTCTCACAAGGAAGAGATTTTGGCATTAAAATGAGGATTTGATTTGGTATTCAACAAGGAAAGGATTAGATTGAGGGGGGACAAATCTTGGCTAGATTATGAATACAAAATATTTAATTTGTTATGATTGATTTTAATTAGGCATGACATCTTTTTAATTTAGTATGTGATTTGTTTAGTTAGGAAGTTAATATATTTGATTTGTCTTAATTAGGTATGATTATATTATGTTTTATTTAATTGGTAAATGGTTTAAATATTTTATTTAATTCAAATACATTATTAATATTTACCTTAATATTTAATTTTAATATTGAATTTAATTTCCCATGTGTTTTAAATGTGTTTTATTAATTGGGATGTGTTTTATTGGCTTTGGGGGGCTAATTGGGCTGGGGTGCGAGGCTAGCAGCAAAAATAGAAATACCGACGCCGTTCGAACGCCCATTCGAACGCTACACGAACGTCCGCAATCTGCCTGACGTTCGAACGAAGTAACGAACGCAGCACTAACGAAGACAGTGAACTTGCGAAATGAATCTGATGACGTACTTATTCTGAATTTCCCCTTCCGACCTCCGTTTCCCGCAATATCCTTAGCTAAAAAGGTAGTGCTTCCAACTGAGTCTCATCATCGGGTTTCACATGCGAAAATGCAATGCCTACAGTCGCCCCCACTTTGATGGGACTTGTGCAGTGTGTGACTTTGAACAATCCTATCAAAGTTATGCAATGCATTTTCACTTACTTGGCTCGTCTGCTGCCTCGAGCTGAGTTGGTGTTGCAGTGGACCTCGATCCTGGGATGCATCCCAATAACTGCAACCGACAATGGGGGCACCTCGACCTTGGGCACCTCGACCCGGAACTACAACTGACAACGGGGACACCTCGACCCAACACCGCTGACAATAGGGGCCTCGCCCTCGAACTGATGATGTAGTGGGCTCCTCGACCCTGGGCACCTCGACCCGGAACTACAACTGACAACGGGGGCACCTCGACCCTGGGCACCTCGACCCAACACCGCTGACAATAGGGACCTCGCCCTCGAACTGATGATGTAGTGGGCACCTCGACCCTGGGACGCATCCCGGAAATGCAACTGTCAACAGGGGTACCTCGACCTTGGGACGCATCCCAGAACTGCTGACGATGTGGGACTCGCCCTCAAGTCGATATGGGCCTCGCCCCGAAGCCGACATGATATGGGCCTCAACCCCCAAGCTGATATGGGCCTCGCCCCTTGGGACTCATCCCCAAAAACTGAAATTGCGCTGACGCTGCTGGCTCATTTCCGCCGCTTTCTCCTTTCTTCGAACCTGCGAACACAAAACAAAAACAAACACGAAGAGAATGCAATGTTACGTGTATGCATGGGTTACAAACACAAACAACGCGCGGGTTACATTCTGAAATTTCGGGTTTCGGGTCATAAGACCCGAATGACCCGACCCGATCGGGTCAAAAAAATTTGCGAAAAACCCGACCCGACCCGACCCGTGAACACCCCTAGCGAGCGTAGCCAATGCATCTGCCATCTGATTCTCTTCTCTCGGTAAGTGCTGAAACTTACACTCGGGGATAACCTGTGCCAACTTTCTGAGGTGAAAGAGGTAAGGTTTCAACCGTTCTTCTTTCAATTCCCATTCTCCTCGCATCTGCTGGACCACCAACATAGAGTCTCTGTAGACTTCCACACTCCCGGCCTTCAAGGCTATCAATGTTGTCAAACCAAAAGCACATGCTTCATACTCGGCCATGTTGTTAGTCACTCTGAATGTCAACCTCTTGGCCAAAGGCAAAGTCTCTCCCTCGGGGGTTACTATCACGATTCCAATTCCGGCTCCCTTGTAATTCACTGCTCTGTCAAAATACATCTTCCATCTCTGAACTGTTATTGCTTGGATCTCTTCATCTGGAAATTCAAACTTATACTGATCCCCATCAACCGGTTGCAATGTCAGAAACTCTGCTACTGCTCGCCCTTTGATCACCTTGGAGGTGAGATACTCAATGTCAAACTCTGTCAACAATACCAACCATCTGCCCAATTTTCCCACTAGTGAAGGCACCGAATGAAGATACTTCAGAGGATTTTCCTTTGCCACTATCTGGATCTTGTATGACTGGAAATAATACCATAATTTTCTGGAAGCCCATACCATTGCAAGACAGATCTTCTCAACTTCCTGATATCGAGCCTCATACGGGAGCATCTTCTTACTCAGATAATAGACTGCATGCTCTACCCCTGTCTCATCAGCCTGTACCATCATTGCCCCCAGTGCTTCTGATTCTATAGCCAAATACAATATCAAAGGTCTGCCCGGTCTCGGAGGTTTCAATACATGAGGCTTTACCAAGTACTCTCTAATTTTGTCGAAGACTGTCTGACATGGTTCATTCCATCTCACTGGCTGATCTTTTCTCAACAGTTTGAAGATAGGCTAACATACTGATGTCAACTTGGCAATGAACCGACTGATGTACTGAATCTTTCCCAAGAATGCTCTGACTTCTTTTTCTGTCTTCGGTGCAGGCATTTCTGTGATTGCCTTGATCTTCTCGGAGTCTACCTCTATTCCGCCCATTCCCACTGTATGACCAAGCAATTTCTCTGATGTCACCCCAAACACACATTTCTTGGGATTAAGCCGCAGGTTGTATCTGTCAACTCTCTGAAGGAACCTTTCCAGTGCTTCAATATGCCCAACTCTTGTCTCTGATTTCACCATCATGTCATCCACATACACTTCAATCTCTTTGTGCATCAAGTCGTGGAAAAGCGTAGTGGCCATCCGCTGATAAGTAGCCCCCGCATTCTTAAGCCCAAACGACATAACCTTGTAACAATAAGTACCCCATTCAGTAACAAATGCAGTCTTGTGCTTGTCTTCCTCGGCCATGAGAACCTGATTGTTACCTGAAAACCCATCTGCAAATGAATACATAGCAGATAAAGCCGCACTATCAACAAGAACATCTATATGTGGCAGAGGAAAATCATCTTTCGGACAAGCTTTGTTGAGATCTCTGTAGTCTACACACATTCTGACCTTCCCGTCTTTCTTTGGCACAGGCACTATATTAGCCAACCACTCGGGATACTTTACTACTTCCAAGAACCCCACATCTATCTGTTTCTTAACTTCCTCTCTGACTTTCTCAGCCCATTCTGGTCTCATCCGTCGGAGTTTCTGTTTTACTGGCCTCATATTCGGATAAGTTGGTATTGTGTGCTGGGCAATGTTTCTGTCTACCCCAGGCATGTCCTCATAGGACCAAGCAAACACTTTGGCATATCTGACCAACACTTCTTCTAGTTTCTCCCTCTCTTCGGAGGTTACTTCACTTGCAATCAGAATTTCCTTAGGGTTCTCAAGTGTACCCAAGTTAAATGCAGTAGTTCTGGCTGAACTGATGTCAAATATGCTTGATTCGTGCAGAGTAAATGGAAATGACTCAGGCAAGTAAGCAAAAGAAATGTCTTTATTATTGGATTAATGCAGAAGTACATTCAAACAAATCAGGAAGGTAAATGTCTTCATCATCTATAGACACTTCTTCCTCTACAATCGGGTCTTCCTCAGGCTTTTCGTCTCTCCCAGAGTCAGGCTCTCCAACTTCATCAGTTCTTCCTCCCAATTCTCTTCTTCTTTCTCCACAATTTCTTCAACTATCAGCTTCTTACCCAACATATCCTGGAAGATCTCAAACACAGGTACCACAATTCCATTAACTTCCACAGGTTCAGGCTCCCCTTGATATCCTGAAGCTTTCACAAAACATTCCATCAGTTTCAAGCCTTTTTTCTTGACCTTTGGCTTTTCTTCATCAGACTTGTACCCCAAACCCTTCCGAGTAGTCTGTCCTCTGAAATCTGGTAATTTTGAACCTTTACCCGGCTCAAACTTCATTTTCTCCATAATCCTAGCCACCCTAGGATCCACCCACTCCTCAAAAGTAGCTGACACCTGAAACCTCGTGAAAGGTTGTATCTCCAAGGCAGCCACGACATTATCTAACTCATACGGGAACTTGATCATCTGATGCAAAGTGGAAGGCACGCCCCCAAGTTTGTGGAACAAAGGCCTTCCCAACAATAAGGCGAAAGTAGCCGGGATGTCCAGTACTGTGAACTCAACCTCATCTTCAATCGGTCCTACCTTGACCATATAAGAAAAGGTACCCTCAACTCCCCTTTTCCTGTCGTCATAAGCCTTAATAGTCATGCTGGAGGGGTCCAAGTCTGTTGTTTTCATACCCAATCTTGCCAGAATTTTCAGCGGGCACACATTGATGGACGAACCGTCATCCACCATCACACATGAAGTTCTCTTGCACCTCACCTCGGCCCTGATAAATAGAGGCCTGTTATGATTTATCCCCTTTGCTGGGAGTTCATCCTCAGAAAAAGATATCTGCAAAGCTTCTTTCTGAACTGACCCAACAAACATTGCAGGGTTGGCGTCTTCCGGTACCACAATCTTGCTCAAGGCTTCAACCATAGCCTGCCTATGCTCCCGAGATGCACATAACAGTTCCCAGATACTCACTTATGCTCTAGTCTTCCTCAATTGCCTCAGCACTATATCCCCCTCAGTATTTTCTGCAGCCTCAATCACTTCTCTACCATCTGTCAAAACTTTCTTACCCTTCTCCGCCATATCATTGTAAAAATGACCACTGCGCGTCATTCCCCTTACTTCTTCCTCGTCACTGCTAGAGAAATCAAGCCAAAAGTTTTTCCCCTGCTCAGTCTCATCTTCACTAGTACTATCCCAGATTCCCAGGCAAAAGGCTTGAGGGTGAAAGGATTTTAGGACAAGGTCTTCTGGGAGGCCAGAATTGATCATATAGGCTGGTGGTGGTACGGCACGGTAATTGGGTAAGGGGTTTCTGTGTGTGTCAGGCCGTTCTGTTTCTGGGTCAGGTATTTTCTTGGAGTCTATCAGGTCTTGGATTTCATGGCGGAGTCGGGCGTAATTGTCAGTGTCATGGCCCTTTTGTTGGTGAAAGTGACAGTAAAGGCTTAGGTTATAATGTGATGGTAGGGGATTGGGTAATGGTTTGGCTTCCAAGGGTTTTAAAAGCCCTTGCCTCTTAAATTTCTCTAGCACATTTGACAGAGGTCTTCCCAAGTTAGAAAACCGCCGGTTCCGGATAGCGGCAATCTCAGCAGAAACGGGCTTTGTTCCCGATGTTCCCCCAATGGGCCTCCTGTTCAGACCATAAAATTTTCTATTCTCGGCCTCTTCTTCTTCAATATCCATGACAGTTTCCCTCAACTGCCGAAAGTCTGCAATCATGGAGGTCATCCTCCTCAACTTGCTGTAAATGGAGGGCTTGGTGCCCTTGATAATCATCTTAATCTGATCCTTCTCTGAAGGCCTAGTCTGCATCTTCAACAACTGACCCCTCCATCGGTCCACATACTCCTTAAAACTCTCCTCCGATTTCTGCTTAACATTCTCCAGATCACGGAGTGACAGATCGATCTCTAGGTCAGTGACATATTGCTTCAGGAAAGCATCAGCCAACTCCCTCCAATCTTCCTTCACTTTCTTCTCCAAACTGTGGTACCACACCACGGGAGCTCCTTCAAGAGACATTCCAAACATTTTCTGCACTTGGCGCTGAGATAAGCTAACTGAACTCATGACTAATACAAACTGTCGGAGATGCACCCTTGGATCCCCATTCCCGTTAAACTTAGCCATATCATGCATCTTGAACTGTGCCGGCAACTGTTCCTCGAAAGTCAGTGTGTCATAATCCAGCAAATCCTCATTCTTACCCCTCATCTTGGGGGTAACCGACTCAACCTGATCCCAAGGTTTCTATAACTCTGCCTGAGACCCAGATACTCTGTCTGCTGCATACTCTGCCATATCATCATCAAAAGTGGGGATAGCATCCCCCAACCCATTCGGAGGCTCCTCACGCCTCACATTCTCAGAAATTCCCCCAGCACGGGGCACAGCCATACCAGCCACAGCAGTAGTCAAAGCTTGCAACTGTTCAGTGACCTTGGCGAGACTGTTCTCTAACTGATCCATTCGGGATACCTCATTACCAGATTCACTCATGACTGTTACTGTTCTTTTAATGAGCCTTGTCCTTTCTCTAACCCAAACGGTATCTATGATGTCCTTTTGAGACATAGAGTGTGTTAACATGATGTATGCATGAGGTGCATGAGATGCAGGTAACATATATAACATACTAAATTAAAATTAAAATTTTCAAACAAATCGGACCGTTATCATTTTAGAAGCTTTCGGGCTAATTGTTATAGGAGTGAACTCATCCCAGTTTAAATGGCCCAATGAGTTCACATCTCATGACAAATAGCCCGACTAAATCCAAATGGTAATGTTCCGAACACAAGCACAAAGTGGCCCATCAACACTTAGAAGCCTTTGGCCCAACCGTCATAAAATATGTTCTTGTCCCAGTTTAAATGGCCCAACAAGCCCATATCTCATGACAAATGGTCCAAATGGGTTAAAAAAACGATGTTCCCACACACAAGCATAAAAGATAATGCAAACATAAAGTAATAATTTCTACGGAATGGCCCATCAACATTTGAGAAGCTTTGGGCCCAATGGTCATAAGGTACGAACTCGCCCTAATTTAAATGGCCCAGCAAGTCCGCATTTCTGACAATGGTCCAACTGCATCCAAATGAGGATGGTCCACTAGCACATACTCAAGGAAATAATTGTTACTTTAACCATACAAACCCGGTCTATGGGTGGGTTCGCAGGAGTATAGACAAAGGCTCTCGTCGGTGAAGGATGCCCACAACTAGGTCTCCCCAATCAAGGGTTCGAGAAACCAAGTGAGCGCACCCCTTTTTTATACACTAAGGTACGTGCCAATGAGCTATGGTGTGTGACGGACTGTCAAATGGATTTCCCGTTGTAGATTCCCCAGAGGGAAGGTGGAGCGAGGCTCACTTAAATACCTAAGCCTCTTAGGCTCTTATTGCTTGGTGTCAGAAATAAACAACGAGTCCTCCAAATTAGTCCATCACAATAGGCTACGAGTAGATGGCCATATAGGTGCCTTCACATCTTTTCCTTCTAGAAAGGTAGTGAATGAAGGAAGACACCAAACCATTACCTAGCCTTAAAATGTCTTTGATTAAACCCCCATTTTATCCACTATAGACACGGTCAATTAAAACATAAATCCAAACATTACAAGACAATATTCGGGGCCGATTCTCTATCCCCAGTGGATTCGCCAGACTGTGGGACACAGAAACTGGACGACGCATGTTGTTCCAGGCTCGAGGCCTGGTTGGGAGTACGGAATAGTTCGGGGGACTAAACCAGAGAATAATGGAGTCGCCACCCGGTGTGAACCGAGAAAATGAGATTTAAGGCTGCACTCACCCCTCGCAAGGGAAGACCTCAAACAGTTGGGTTCAGAATGGTCTCTTACTTATGCCACTTGTAAGGAAAGGATTTATGTAATAATTTAATCAGGTTTAAGTAACACTTGTTTCCAAGAGTATCATGCTTCTAAATTCACATGTACAAAATAAAACTTACACCTAAATTTACATATATTTCACATCTAAGATTGCATGCTTGAAAGTACATCAAAGGAGCGACGAACATACAACTTCATTGGCATATTATATTCAAGAAAACACAAGCACACATACTAACCACACAAGCACACATGTCAGCACCTTCCCAAGTGGTACGTGGAATTGTATCCCAAGTACAGACCGTACTACCGTCCATTCGGAATCGGCTACGGAATTTATGTCTGGGTTTCCATCCGATATACCACAAGAAATAATACTCAAATGTTATCATGACATAGGTATATGAAGTGTAATACGTTAAACACATTGTACTCATACATGTGGGGAATACAGATGAATAACACCTACACAATCTTCTGTAATACAGAGAAACAATCAGGTTCATCATACGAGGGAATATCTACTAGGGACAATTATGTACGAAATCTGACTAAAATAACTCAGTTCAGTGGGCGTGCGTTCGTGTAGCTTTCGAGAACGCGTTCGAACAGAGTCTGACCTGATGCATGAAACATTAAGAAGATGCGTGCACGTTCGCGTAGCATTTGATAACGCGTTCGAACGGTAAACAGAAGGTTCGCGTTCGTTTGGCGTTCGCAAACGTGTTCGAACGGAACCAGACCTGATGCATGATAAAACTAAGAAAGTGTGTGCGCGTTCGTGTAGCGTTTGTAAACGCGTTCGAACGGTAAACAGAAGGTTCGCGTTCGTATGGCGTTCGAGAACGCATTCGAACGGAACCAGACCTGATGTATGATGAACTAAGAAATTGCGTGCGCGTTCGCGTAGCGTTTGTAAACGCGTTCGAACGGTAAACAGAAGGTTTGCGTTCGTATAGCGTTCGAGAACGCGTTCGAACGGAACCAGACCTGATGCATGCAATACATTCATAGGCATACAAATCCACAATGTGGGACCTCACGTATCCGATTGAACTCATCTCACACCCAACCGATATACACCAACCGGCGCGGCGAAGCATCGTGGTAAAGGATTTTAACCCCTCCAAATATGGGACCTTTAATCCGACTTACTAAGCCAATGCGCTCGATCGCATCATGTATACAAAGAATAAAGAAACAATAATACCAAACTTAGTATGCCCGATTGAACGTATCTTGCATTCAACCGAACACACATCAACCGAAGCGGCAAAGTATCGTGGTAAAGGGTTTTAACCCCTCCAAATAGGGGACCTTTCATCGCACTTACTAAGCCCATGCGCTCGATTGAATCATGCATACAAAGAATAAAGAAACAATAATACCAAACTTAGTATGCCCGATTGAACGTATCTTGCATTCAACCGAACACACATCAACCGGCGCGGCAAAGCATCGTGGTAAAGGGTTTTAACCCCTTCAAATAGGGGACCTTTCGTCGCACTTACTAAGCCCATGCGCTCGATTGAATCATGCATAAATAAGCAACATGCAGAATTCAAGTGACGAAAAATAAATAAATCAAAGCAACACAACACAAAAGAGGGTGTCATTTACTCAAGCGGTACGTGGAGTTGTATCCCGAGTACAGATCATACTACCGTCCATTCGGAATCGGCTATGAAATTTATGTCCGGGTTTCCATCTGATATACCGCGAGAGTTGACACATCTCTCATTTTATTCCAAGGCCACAACATACAACATCTTATAATTCATGCATATTTATCTACTCAATGGCCACAACATGCATTTCAACATAAAAATCATGCAACCAATACTCAATAAATAATACAAATAAAACAGAAAACGAGTGTGGAAAATACCCTCAGGTCTAACCTTTTTGCCAACTTTTAGGCTTGCGTTTCACGGACGTCGGAAGAGTAAGGCTCCTCAACTTCTCTGGTTCACTGGTTTAGCATCCTAGCTCACTGTTTTGCTGTTTTGCTTGCTGTTCGGTCTCCGTTCTGCTGTTGTTCGGCCTCTGTTTTGCTGCTCACTGTTCAAGTCACTTGTTTTGACGTTTCAACGGACTGTTCTGAGTGTTTTTTGTGGGTTTTTAGTGTAGTCTTGTGTGATTATTTTAAGGATTATGAATGCAGTTTTTATGTTACTGTTTTGAGGATTTTAGGGACTGTTTTAAGAGGATTTGGCTGCTGTTTTGGGGGTGTATTTTCAGTGATGTGTGGGGAGTTTATGGAGGTGGTTTTCAGTGGTGGTTAGGGGCTGTATTGGTGGTTGTAATGGCTGTTAAAATTCGGCAATGGAGGGGATAGAGGATAGTGGTATTCTCGGCCAAAGAGGAGAGATGAAGAGAAGAGTTTTGTTTGTGTTTCTTGCTATTGCCGTGAGTGGCTAGGGTTCTTGGTGTTGTGATTTTCGTGTAAGTCTTGTGTATGAGCTAGGGGAGTGCATGTCTTGGTTAGGGGTTGTTTATATAGAGAAAGGTTAGGGCTACTCCTTGTCTCACAAGGAATGGATTTTGGCATTAAAAGAATGATTTGATTTGGTATTCAACAAGGAAAGGATTAGATTGAGGGGGGACAAATCTTGGCTAGATTAGGAATACAAAATATTTAATTTGTTATGATTGATTTTAATTAGGCATGGCATCTTTTTAATTTAGTATGTGATTTGTTTAGTTAGGAAGTTAATATATTTGATTTGTCTTAATTATGTATGATTATATTATGTTTTATTAATTGGTAAATGGTTTAAATATTTTATTTAATTCAAATACATTATTAATATTTACCTTAATATTTAATTTTAATATTGAATTTAATTTCTCATGTGTTTTAAATGTGTTTTATTAATTGGGATGTGTTTTATGGGCTTTGGGGGGGCCAATTGGGCTGGGGTGCGAGGCTAGCAGCAAAACCAGAAATACCGACGCCGTTCGAACGCCCATTCGAACGCTACACGAACGTCCACAATCTCTGACGTTCGAATGAAGTAACGAACGCAGCACTAACGAAGACAGTGAACTTGCGAAATGAATTTGATGACGTACTTATTCTGAATTTCCCATTCCGACCTCCGTTTCCCGCAATATCCTTAGCTAAAAAGGTAGTGCCTCCAACTGAGACTCATCATCGGGTTTCACATGCGAAAATGCAATGCCTACAACTTCATTCAAGCCATTACTTCCTGTAAATATTATTTTCTCTTTGTATAAATCTAATAATTATGATTTGTTTTGTTAATTTCTTTTATTTTCTCCGACAGGATCCATACTTTTTGACTTTCACGATATATTTCACTGTTTAACTAATAATTATCATTTGGCAGGTACTAGTGCTATTATTACTCACCCTTTTTCAGGTTCTAGAAATTCAACTCATCATTGCACTCTTGAAGACATCCAGAGTTGAGAAATACAAAAATGGAAGCCACTTCAAGAAGACGAGTTGTAAATATTTGTGTATTATGCGATACTAGTGTTGGATCTAAGCTAGAATACGTTAAGGCAGCACAAGAATTGGGTAGATTCATAGCTGAAAGGAATATGCATTTAGTATATGGCGGTGGCAATCTTGGACTAATGGGGATCGTTTCAAATGTTGTACATGAATGAGGAAGTCAAGTTCTGGGAATCATCCTGAAACCCTTGGTGGAGGCGAATCTTATAGGACCATCAAACGGAGAGGAACTTATCGTGCCAGGTATGTCTGAACGACTGATGGAAATGATTAACCGTGCTGATGCTTTTATTGTTTTGCCAGGTGGCTTGGGCACAATTGAGGAAATTTTTACAGTACTATCTTGGGTGAACTTGAACATACACCAGAAATCGATTGGACTATTCAATGTTGATGGATTTTATGATTTTTTTGTGTGTTTCTTAATGATGTCCAGAGAAATGGGTTTGTGTCAAAACCTATAAAAGATCTATTCTTCACTGCCAGAACTGCCAATGATTTAATTGACCAACTTTTAGCCTTTGAACCACAAATTGACCCTATAATTTCCAATATAATATGGTCTGATAATGATCGTGGTAAAAAGCGTCGGATAAATCTGGATCTTAACCTTTAAATTTCATTTTAGATGTAGAATTTCAGTTAACCAGATAATATCTTCTAAATTCTTCTTCTACTCTTTAGACATTGGGGACAATGTCTCATCTAGGTTTGAAGAAGGGGAATAGTTGACTAGTATCTTGTTTTTATTATGTTATTTTTATTTGATTTTTAGTCAAAATTTTCAAAAAATTCAAAAAAATTAAAAAATTTTATAAAAAAATATTTTGTGTTTTGTGTTTTTAATTTGATTAACCAGGTGAAATTGGTGTGAGATAGCTGTGTAAGTAATTTTCACTCCTGAGACGTATCTCAACCTATTTCGTAACAAGTTAATTTTTGTTTATTTCTTTTTGAATTATTTAATTTATGAATTCTCCATAAAACTGATTAAATTGGATCTTCATATGCTCAGTTGACATGTATTATCAACATACATGGTAACATAGGGCCATGAGTTGTATTTGAAAATTTTGTAATATTCAGTGCTCTAGTTTAATTGGAGGAAGTATCCAAAAAAACGATGGGATAAAAAAAACGTCTAAGATCCGAGTAATTAAGTCTGTATGGGTGTTTTAACACCTAGTGCCCTAAAACCAACTGGTTTGGGAGTCACTGACCTAAAGCTCGCTACATGGATTGAAGATGTTATAAGAAAATATATATATCTGAAATCCGGGTAATTAAGTCCGTATGGGTATTTTAACACCTAGTACCCTAAAGCCAACTGATTTGGGAGTCACTGGCTCAAAGCTCGCTACATGGATGAAAGATATTGTATATAAATAAATAAATAAAAATTGAAAAAATCAGAAAAATATTCTATTGCTAAAAAAAGGTGTGAAATCTGATATAACTTTAGGACAAAAATATTACTCTCTTTTCAACTACACTTATGAATATTGTGGGCACAATAAGTTGATTAATACCTTGTTAGCTGTGTGTATGGAGAATGGTAAAAATAATCGGAGAATTTACTTATTTGGTAATTTAGAAAGAAAGAAAACAATTATTAACTTGGATAAGAAGTTTCACTTGTTTAGTCACTAACTTATTTATTCTCATTTCTCTTGTCTTTTTACTTTTGTGTGCATTAGTTTGACGTTTGTGGGTATCGTTGCGGTAAGCCCTCACGAGACTACAACTCGTCCACTAGGGACACCTAGGGGTTTAAAGGCTTGTTGCATACGCTAAATGCAACTATGATCCCTAAGAAAGTGGCTTAGTTTAATTTTATTTTAAAGATATTTATGTTATTTTATTTTGTTATTTTGCTCGATGACTACCAAAATGTTAGGTTTGGGGTGTGATGAGTGGTAAATATATCACTATTTTCTCACTCATTTGACTTAATATTTTATATAGTTTCTTGAATTTTGTGAATATTTTGATGTGTTTTGTGGTATTTTATAGATATATAAATAGCAGGACTCTCTGGAGGCAATTCAGGGCCAAAACAGCGGAAAACGGACAAAAATGGCAAAAATATAAATTTCTTGCTAAAATGTGCCATTTGCTAAAATACGCCGTGCTAAAATGCATCGTCTGCTAACGTGCGACGGAGACTGCTAACATGCGCCGGACACGTGGACCAATCAGAGAAGTTTTACTATCATGCGCCTTGCTAACATGCGCCTGCCACATGTCAACATCACAACAAATCTGCTAACGTGTGTCGTGCCACGTGTCACCATCACATACTGTAGACAATCATCATCAACACGTGTCAATGTTGACGTCAGCGTCGCGACGCGTAACAACTTTCCACAACGTGACGCCGACACAATTATTGAGCTGTCGACGCTGACCCCGCCACGTGTCCTCATCTCCGAAAGTTCCGTGCCACGCGTCCATCATCAAAGGTGCGTCGCGACGCGCAATGTTCCATGCGTTGTGACGCGTGAGATAAAATTTTGCCTATAAATTGTGGCCGAATTTCAGAATTCATTTCATATTTTCTTCTGAGGAATTCCTTAAGAATACTAAGAAGATTGTATCTTGCTTGTTTATTTACAGCTTTCTGTAATTAATTTTATTTACTTTGCGCAATAGCACTTTCTTTTATTTACTTTTCAGTCTTTTACTATTCAGCATTAGTAGGTAACTCTCTTCTACTGGGGGGAAATGTAAGCTTTTATTACTAATATTTAGAATAATCTCTCTTAATTATAATATATAAACTATTTAAAACCTGACTTAATGGGATACCGCCTTTATGGTCGGCTGGACTTTAATTGAATTGGTTTGAACCTGACTAAACATGGATACCACCTGTATGGTCGGTTGGAATTAATTATAAATTTGACTTAATCATGATACCGCTGTTAGTGTCTTACACATGCCACAAGATCACTAAGATGATTTGTGTGTGAATAAATCAAAGAGAGTTGAGGAAATACTCACATTGACCGGATGAGTTTCAAGACCCTTTCTTTGTATTTCGGAAGCTCTAAGCTTTCTTTGTTGTTCCAAACTCAAGGGTGAGTTTCCCTATCACCTTGATTGACTCTCAAAGTGCTAGCTTACAAAGAAAACTTTCCCTTAGAGAGAAGAGAGGCTCACGGCCTTGTAAGAAAAGAGAGAGGAGAATATGGTGAATAGTTCTAAACTAATACCGAAATGATGTGTTGACTTTTAACTTTTTCAAAAAAGGTTAAGTGTTGTTTGGAAAAAGTTGAAATAAATACAACCCAACCACTTCCATCAATTGTCAAAAGTTGATGTAAATAAAGTGGGTCCCACCACTTTAAATTCAAAATTTGGTTGGCACACACAACACGACTTTGGGCCCGATTTTGTTTAATCCGATTAAACGAATTTTCCGTCGCTATGTAATTAAATCTAATTTAATTAAACAATGATACCCAGTAAAATTATTACGGAAGTCGCTTACGAAAACGAATTAATTCCAAATTAATTCGTTCGCTTGAATTAAAATCCAATTTTAATTCCGTGTTGAAATCCAATTTCAATTAATATATCTAATATATTATTTTAGCCCAATTAAATAAATTAAATAGTAAAAAAATCTAATTTCACTATTAAATTCATTTTGCCGATTAATTCCAAATTAATCGCACTCTTTTCGACGAATTTAAACTCAGATAAATTCTTAACGCAATTAATCCCAGATTAATTCTTTCTCTGATAATTAATCTCAGATTAATTCTTGCCGTAATTAATCACAGATTAATTTTCTCTCTCATAATTAATCATAGATTAATTTTGTTCGAGTCAAATGTCATCGGTGAATCTTTGGGAAGCGACCCAAGAGATCCCTGGATATGTTGAAAGTAAATCCGGTTGTCGGACTATCCGAACACGTGCGTACCCGGTAGCACGTTCTTACCGATTTACAAGACATGGTTGGCTTCTAGCAAAGCACCGTGCCTACCCAATTCTCCAGAAATATTCACGAGGAATATATGATCTTTATCAGGCGTAGTATACAGTGTATTGCGTATTACGATCCAGTATCGGAAGTCACATGCTAGGCCTAGGGCTGGAATTGTGTCTGCCCCGTACGAAGCACATATCGGAATACTAGTAACTAGTCTCTATAATCGGATAATCATGACCTAGTCATACTATCCCGATAGCTGCAGCATTTAAGAGTACCAGTTTTGTATCCTACGTGATCATCATCTCCATATGACTGAAGTGATACTTCCATCTTGACATTAGACCCAATACACTACGATTCTCAGTATACCCAGAAGAGGCGTACACAGAACATGTTAAAGCTCCGGACGACCAAAACCAAAGTATACTGATTGTCGCAAGTATTAGCGATGCAAGTCTCAGGTTAAGACCAAATACACCTACCCTGATTCGGATTCCCATAGACACATAGTCATACTACCAATGTGATTCCAATGGGTCTATCCAGAGCGAAGCTGTTCCCGGTCCAACGGTTAACATAACCTCCTATCACACTTGCATAAGTATCCAATACTTAAATATACGAGAACTATGATGTTACGCTTCCATAACGCGCACAAGTGTAATACTAGTCTATTCCGCATTATCGATGTCCAGTCTCGATAATACTACGACTAGGGATATTTAATGATTAAACCTTTCATGGATTAATATTGTCTCATATCTTATTAATCCGGAACTAATCATAATGGCTTTTATCATTTATATATATAAGTAATTCAATTACAAAATGATAAAAGAACAATTTCATTTGTCACATAGTTAATTTTGTACAAGAACACTATGTCCTTTACAAAATAATGATGTTATGGGTCATAATTGTCCAACAACCGCCTATATGGTTGGTTGGTAATATCACGCAAAGTTAATATATTATAATAAGAGAGATATCTAAAATAGAAGTAATAAAAGTGGATCCTCTAACCCCCGAGCATTTTCTTTTATTGTACTTTTCCCTTTTTATTTCCAGCATTTACTTTCCAGCATTTACTTTATTTAATTTCTAGCATTTACTTTATGTCTTTTACTTTATTTAAGCTTTTACTAGCCTTAGATATGTGTAGTAACTAAACCTATTATCTGGGGTTGTGATGAATTCCAATATCACTGGTTTATAAGGGGTTATTTTATAATTTGGGTAATATAAAGGTTTATTTATTGAGCCTTAGTCTTATTGCTTCTTGTTAACTGGCTATTAATAAGATTGATCTGGTAAACTTAAAATGAACTTGGAAAAGAGATTTTAGGTTTAAGTCTTAGACTCAATAGCCCACGATCTTCCTTGAAGATAGATAATCTTTTAATAGATTTCCTTACAGGATAGAAATATACCTGTCGGGCGGGGGTAGCCATAATGAGCATATAATCTTAATGAATTCAGATAACTTGGTTGACTTAGGAATATGATTAATTGGGTTATTCTGGATATTTGTATCTGACTATCGGAAATTTTTTTTGCATAAATTCGTGTTCCAAGTTAATAAACCAATATATTGCACAAACGTAAAATAATCACTTCATCTTTAAAAGATATTAGAAGGATTCACAACTCTAATAGTTTCTTAATATTGAATTTTCCATTAATTTACTTTCACACTGTTTTATTTATTCGTCTTTAGTTTAAAGTCATCATCCAATCAAACACCAATCCATTAGATACTTGTAAAAATTTGACTTCCCAATTAATAGCTTAAGTATTAAGTCATCGTGAGATCGATATATTTATAAGTGAACGATACGTACGCTTACGTCATACGCGTGTGATTACGCCGGTCACCCATTTACTGTCGAACCGGCCTACTTCACTGTCCTCAATAATTTCCTAAGAAAATCTGCTCCACTGACAAGCACTAAGCTGACCAAAACTGCCCCACGCTCCTCAACCAATTTTGTTCACCCTAACAAAATAACCACTTCATATAACCAAACACCATCTCATACACCACAAAAGTCAAAAGCCATCAATTAGGAATTACCCCAAAATTCATGGCAGCATAAAACAAACCCATTTTATGCAATACCGAAATAAAGCTTAAATAACATAATTAAGTAAAGTTGATAAGCTAACTAACCAAAAGAAACAAGCAAGCATAAATTATTAGATATTAAAATTGAAAACTTGAAAATCCCTTTTGCTACAATAATTCGGCCATGGTGGGAGAAAAAGTTGAACTTTCCTTGCTTTCCTTGCACAAAATAAACACAAGCACTACATAGGGAGCATGATGGACGAAAATAGTAGATTAAGGGCTTGGAAATTGAATAAGGGTGGGGTGAATTATGGCTTGCAACTACGTGAGTAATGACCATTGAGAGTAGAAAAAACGTAGCTTCAGAGAGAGACAGTGGAAGTTTCCAGAGTGATGGTCCTGATGGAGAGAAAAATGAGCCTCATGTATAGTGCTATTTTCCAGAAATTATAAAATTGCCCTCACTTAGAAGGATATTTTCGGAAATCAACTGTTTTAAAGCCCTTCTTATGTGAATTTCAAAAAATGTTCAACACAAAAGTTGTTCGTCTCGGAAATATGAATCCGATGATTCAAAAATGAACTCAATCGGAGTTCGTTTGTAATTTTTATAGTCGAAACAAGAAATTTTTACGCGTATAACGATATAATTAGGAATCGCGTAACTGATTCTCGAAATCACACGTTTTCCAACGCGATGAAACTTCACTTTAAAAATATTCCGATCTATTTTTCAACACATATACTCTTATTTTCAATTATCATCATGTTCCAAATTTTTAACTTTAATTCGAAAATTTTCTTATATTGTTCCGAAAAACCTGGGATATTACAATGAAATAATAAATATTCTGAAACTAATTCATTTGAAGGATAATTATGAAATTTTTTTATTTAAGTTGAGATTTAAAATTCCTGAGCTATTGATAAGGAATTCAAATTCCCTCATAGCAAGTTCTCTTGGATTGATAGGAGGGGGAGAGGAAGGAATTCAAATTCCTTTCTCATTTTCATTGTTTGATTACATGAGTGGAGAATGAATTTGAATTCCATAGGATTTTAATTTTCCTCAAATGGTGGAATTTGGATTCCTCCTCTCTCAATTAAAACATGAACTTCCAATATCACTCATATAAAAATTTTATATATTTTTTAATATTTTATTATGTATAATAATAATTATTATTTTTTTAATCTGTAACATAATTAATTCATTTTTCATTATAATATTTATTTCGTATTTTTTTATAATATTCATTTAAAAAATATTTATAGTTATTTATATTGTAATATTTACTTCAAAAAAATTTTGTAATATTTATTTCAAAAATATTTATAGTTTTTTTATTTCTTAAATAATTATTTATAATTATTATTTTTATTTATTTAAAAAATTAATTATTTCTTAAATATTTTTAATCGTACAAAATGGTATGATTTTTTTTATTTTCTCATGTCGGTATTTCGTTTGCAATTATTATTATTCTTTTAATATTTAAATTTTGTAATATTTATTTAAATAACTTGATTAATTATTTACTATTTTCTTGTGAATAGTAAAATAATTAGTTTAAAACAAAAAATTATATATAAATCATGTATAATATAATCATTTATGTCATATCCAAAATAATTATGGACCTTATCCAAGTCCATTCTATAAATAGGGATGTCAACAATATTCAGATCCAGATTCAATTGAATCTGGATATCCGTATCCGGAAATAATATAATAAAAATAAATAAAAGTATCTTTATTTATGATTTTATTATATATTTATATTATTTTGGATATATTTTAAATTATATATATTGTTTTGGATGTTAAATTGATATTACTTAATTATAGATATTTTTTTTTTATTTTGGATGTTTAAAATTAAATAATTTAAAAAGAAAAAAAATAAAATTCTTTATTTTTTGCGGATTCAGATATTCGAAAATCTGTACAGGTAAGATCAGTATATTTCTTTGCAGATTCAGATTCGAAAAATTTAATATGAATCTGGATCCGAACTCGTATTTTACAATCCTAATCCATATGCATCATCAATCAATTTTGTAAAATGAGCTAAATTAAAACACTTAAAATGTAAAATTTATATTTTTACAAATACTATGACAGTGGCTCTATTGAAAGTGAATATTGAGGATAAATCAATAATAATACTTTAATTGATATTTTATTTCATTTAAATGTGAAAGCACTGGACTTTATTTATAATTTTATCTAAAATTTGATTTTACTATTATTATTGTATACTTTACAATTCATATATATATATGGATACTAATAATATAATATTATTTATTTAAGTCGTTTAATTTTCAAATTTATAATTATTTATAAAAATATTGTTAATTTAATATTATAATTAAATTATTTATGTTTAATAATAATTTTATTATAAACTTATTTAAAATTATTATCATTAATTAAAATAACATTAAATAAATAAAATATAATTTTAATTAAAAATATTTTTCAATATTTAGATTATTTTTAATTTTTAATTTTATAAACAAATTGACTAATAAATATTGATATTTAGTATAAAATAGTAAATTTATTCATTAAAAAATATATAATTTTTTTTTCCTTGTACAAATTTTCCATCATCATTTCCTCAACCCTCCTCTCCTCTCCTCCCAACCAAACACCACCTCAAATTCCATTGGAAATCAAATTCAACCCTAAATATGCAAACCAAACACATTGAAATTATAAAGTAATTTAAAATTTTCTCCTCTCTCATTGCAAGAGAATATTACCTAAATATGATCATTTTTATATGTTATTTTTTCCTGTTTCTTATCCGCAGAAGCGACCAAAAAAGAATCCAGCTATTTTTTTCCTGTTGATTTCTACAGCCACAAATAAAAAAATAAAACTGAGTTCAAGTTTTTTTTATCAAATAAGAAGTTTCAGTTGCAATCTATTTCAGATCTAACAAGATGTAAGCAACTCTCTTGTGCATTATATTTGCTCTAGAGGCTGCAAGCTGTTTTCCAAAGAATTACTGGAGGCTGCCAATGCCATATGCATGTATCAAGATTTCCTTCCCATGATTATCTTGTTGATCCTGGAATCTTTGGCTCATGTTCCCAGTGAAGCAAAAACAGATGAAGAACATAAAATTATCCTCTTCTGACCTTGCATATGAATGAATGATCAAACCTTTAACTCACTTTGCACTTCTGAATCTCGATACATGTGCCATTTTTTATATCTTTGATACCCTGGAAGAACAGGTCTAAGTCGAGGGGCAGTGGTGCAGTTCAAGCAGCAACAACCACTTAAATTCTTCACACAATCAGCACAACATCTGAATATGAGAAACATTGACACAAGAAATGCAATGTCTAAGTCAAATGACAATCATTAAATTCAGGGAAGTCATCAACCAAAGGAATGAGAGAAATTAATGGAAATAAAATATAACAATGCAAGATATTTGAAAGGCATGATTTGGGGATATTTTTTGGGGTACGAGGATGGCAAAAGCCCTACCATTTTCATTTGATAAACAAACAAGCAACTCTCAAATCAGAATCACGAGAGAAGGTGACAAAACTGGAAGCCTATTCGTCTTACATAAGAGAGAAATTGTAGAATTAAGGATAACAAGAGGGGAAGAGAGAGAAGTGAACTTACAGAAAGAGAAGGTTGCAGTCAAGATTTGCACAGTTCCGATGCCTTAACTCACTAACTTGTGAACCACATATGTAGCATGTGGCAAATGGATTTTCAGAAGCCTTTCTAATCATGCTTTCTTCACTTACAGCTTCAGGCTTGTAGGCCAAGGGTGGGAGAGAGAGACGGGAATCAAACACAAACAAATTCCCAGCCCATTCTATGGGCCCTTCATTCTCAAGATAATGAGAAACACCTCCCTTCAAGGTGTACAAATTATGAAAACCACGTTGTCTGCCAAATAAAATTGAATCCTTCATAAATGAGCAAAGAATTAAAGTCGCAGTGCATTACATTGTCAAAGTAGACCATATAAACAGAACAATTTGAAGTGTTGTATAAACCAAAAAATCAAACTAAAAAATGGATCCAATTATCAATGTTCTAAAAAACGTTAGGCGTTAGATGGATGGGCTAGGCGGCCTAGGTGGTTTTACGTTTTATTCAATTTTTTTTTATTTGTGTTTAAAAATCAGAGTTCAATTAGATTTAGGGTTATAATATGACAAATTGAGGTCAACTAGGTTTAGGGTTTGAAAATTGGGTTCAATTAGGCCTAAAAGGAGGATTTGGGAGTTTCAGGTTGCTGTCTGTGGCTACCAACGGGTGTAGACCGCCTCCAGAGATAAACGTGTCGATCCTTCGTATTCATACCATACCGTCCAACGCCGATATGCTGTTCACATGACGAAATGAGTCGTTGTTTGCCCTAGATCTAAGGTTTTTTCGTGAAGCGTCGCCTAATTCATCGATTTTTGGCAAAACGGGACGGCTAGGCACCGCCTAACGTCTAGAACGCATCCAGGCGACCGCCTACGCCATCTTTTAGAATACTGCCAATTATAGATCTTAACCAGACAATTGAGGGCATTTACTTGATTTCTTTTTCTTGTTCTCTTTCTACCTAAGGGAGGTACATGTACAAGCATGTTTGGGATTGTGGTGGATTCAAGATTAAACCTAAAAAGAACTCCCAAGACTGTTATTGATTCAGAAAAATATTCATTGACCTTCAATTTTAGTGTTTACAATTTATAGTTTATATTCTGTTTCAGCTCACCTCACGTGCCCTTAACTAACTATCACGTGCTCTATGCCTCTAACTGATTGACCAACAAACATTTGAAACTTTACCGACTTTTGCCGCCATTTACAACTGACACTTGAACCCTGATTAAACACAAAGTCTTTAAATCTTTTGGGCTTAGAACTAATTCTCTGAGGTCTCTCACTCCTGCTCTGTTGTTCCTCACTCATCCTGCTTTGTTGTTCCTCTCTTGTTTTGTTGTTGGATTTCATCATTTTTCACTGTAACATTACCCCTCTATTGAAAGGAATCTAGTCCTCAAGGTTGAAGGTTGGATAGGACTCTTGGAAAGCAGCCAAATTCTCCCAGGTGGAATCTTCCACAAGCAAGTGTTCCCACTGAATTAGCACCTGAGGAATTTGAAGAGAGCCATGCTGTATAAGTCGACTGCTAACCACAAATAAAGGTCTCAAAAGAAAACCTTCCTCCATATTAGATAATTGTTAGGCCATATCCCCAACAACGGGATTGGTAGACTTGTAAGCTTTAATTGAGAAATATGAAACATAGGATGTATTTTCGAAGAAGCAGATAATTGTAATGAGTAAGCCACAACATCAATGCGTTTGGTAATAAGATAGGGACCAAAATGCCTCATGCTGAGCTTGTTGAACACCCTTTTAGCCAATGATTGCTGCCTATATGGCTGGAGTTTCACCCATCCCCATTCTCCTACATCAAACTGTTTATCCACTCTCTGTCTGTTGGCCATATTATGCATTCGTAATAGAACCCTCTGTAGGTTACATTTGTGCTGAGCCAACATGGCATCTCTTTCTATTAAATCAAAATCTAAGGCTTCTAGCGTAGAGCTGCCTCGAACATACATTGGAATAGATGGTGGTGGAATGGTCAAAAAATCGGTTTGGGCGATCGTTTAGGCAGCTTCTAGGTAGTAGGCGGCGGTCAGCCGTTTCATTTAACCTCTAATCATTTAAAAATGTGGAGTGACCGAAAATCACGTCTCCATCACACAGCTGCCAAGACGACCGAAAACTGCCAAAGTAAGTCATGCTCATAGATGCCTCTCAAGGATGCTCTGCGCCTCCTGCCTGTGAACGTGGTTTTGTTGATTTATATTATAAAGAAGTAGATAAAATACTTCTATATTACTTGAGAAAATATTTACAGGAGATGGCTTTTTATAGCCTTAGAAATACAACATATTAGGAAAGATAATATTACAAATAAATGCTAATAATTCTAGCAATTAACTTAATTATTATATTCCTAATTCTAACAATATTCCTAATTCTAACACTCCCCCTCAAACTGGAGTACACATGTTAAATGCACCAAGCTTATTACAAATGAAATCAATGTGAGGGTCTCGAAGAGACTTGGTAAGGACATCTGCTGATTGACCTTCTGAGTTGACAAAACTAGTAACAATACATCCTAATAGAATTTTCTCCGTGATAAAATGACAATCCAGCTCTATGTGTTTGGTCTTTATGAAACACAGGATTAGAGGCAATATGTAATGTTGTCTGGTTGTCACAGATTAGCTCCATTTGTGCTCCTCCAAACTTTAATTCTTGTAATAATTGTTTCAACCATACCAGTTCGCATGTTGCTAAGGCCATAGCCTTATACTCTGCCTTTGCACTAGACCTGGCGCCGACAACTTGCTTCTTACTCTTCCAAGATATTAATTACCTCCAATCAGAACACAATAACCTGTAATAGAGCGTTTATCTGACGGAGAACCTGCCCAATCTGCGTCGGAATAACCAATAACTTGAGTATGTCCCTTATCTTCATATAGTAGATCTTAGCTTAGTGCTCTTTTAATATATCTAAGAATGTGTATAACATCCCAATGACTATGACAAGGAGTTTGTAGAAATTGGCTAACCACGATTACAACAAAAGAAATATATGGTCGAGTGATTGTAAGGTAGTTCAACTTTCCAACTAGCCTCATGTATTGTCCAGGATCATCCAATGGTTCTCCGATTAGCTTCCTATATTCTTCAGGATTCTCCAATGGCTCCCCCTCTTTTGGTAGGAGTTTAACATTTGGATCCATAGGTGTCTCCACTAGTCTGCAGTCTAACATACCAGTCTCCTGAAGAATATCCAATGCATGCTTTCTCCGGGAAATAACTACCACAGTGTTAGACTGTCATTAGATTCTCACGGGCATTTGATTTAAAAGGGCTCGTTGGCCCCCTTCTTAGTTAGCTCTTGATGTCTGAGTAAATCATACAAAGTAGATTATCTCATGGAGTGAGCAAAGAAGGATTCTAGATGGTTCGGTTCTTTCAGTCATAAGGGCAGCTCTTCCTGTTTTAGTAAATCAATGCAAGTGACGAGCATTCGAAAAGGGGAACGAGATGTTAAAAAATGGTATAATCAAGCACCGCTTTTCAATCTCATATTGCACGGCTACAGGTCTTTTCATTTCTTAAAAAAAAGATTTCAATAAAGTCATTTAAATCTTTCAATAAAGTTATTTAAAAGTAACGACTCTACGCCTTTCGCTCGGTCTTTAAAGCCTTAACTTTGCTTAGTATTCATTCCTAAAGAAAGAATCCAGAGAATGGCTTTCCCGAGAAGAAGGTATTAACAACAACTGGTTTTATTGCGGAACAACTCATTATGTTCATATCGATCTATTATCTAGCATTGGGTAGACTTCATGGGGTCAAAGTTTGTTTTGTTGTGAAGACGGGCAATGTGGCTGTGAGCCACTTTCTTTTCTTACTCAAAAGAAGTTGACTTCCAAGCAAGCGCGATGGCAGGAATTGCTCGCAGAGTTCGATTTTGTGTTGGAATACAGGGTATGCCGCACCAACCAGGTAGCCTATGTCCGAAGACGCTTACTGCACTACTTCTTCTGTCAAGGCAGGGTCCGTCTCCTGTTTGCTAGCCGATAAGATCTCTAAGATTGACCAGACAGCTGGGACATTCTCTTTTCCTGGTTTATATTGAATTTCATAATCAAAATCCAATAGATTTGGTAAGTATTGATGTTGTTTAAGAGTTTGAATAATCTGTTCATTAAACTCTTCAAACTTTTATGATATGTTCTAATGATAAAGTGCCTGCCCAATAAGTACTACCTCCACTTGTTGACGGCTTCCACGATAGCCACTAACACCCTTACATATATAGAAACCCTTTTCAATCTTCATTGAGCTTTTTACTGAAGTAAGCAATTGGATGTCGTATTAGGACAGCCCCAATACCCTTACTACTAGCATCATCCATTGAAATTAGGTAAGGATCATGGAAAGCAGCCTGTGCTTGATCGTTCCAAAGAAAGGAATCCACTTTCAATAGATCAGTTAGTGGTGCAGTAATCACAGCATAATTCTTCATAAACCTACTATAGTACCGAGTTAGGCTAATAAATGCCCTTAATTATTTGATAGTTGATGGAACAGCCACAACATCCAAACCAAGATATGAAAGTACCCTTTGTTGAATATAATGGTGAGGTGCTTCCAATGTCTATTAAGACCTTCACCTACTTTCCCTTGATTGATCCTAACAGCTTCGATGTTTTTGGAAATGGATACCCAGATAAAGCATGAAAGCTTATTTCTGACTTTTGATGATCACATTCAGTCTCATTCCACTGTGTAAATCATCCACATTCCTACCTTCCGCCATCTCCCGTTCTTCACTATCTGGAACAATCATGAGCAACATTTTAGCCTTGCATTTGTGCCCAAGATGAAATTTTTCTTCACAATTATAGCACAAGCCTTTATCTCTTCCGACCTACATTTCTGTTGGTGTCAGCCTCTTGATAGACCAACCATTGATTGAAGAACTTCCTACCTTATTTTCAGGATTAGTGACCGTAGCAAATAGGATTTGTTGAGGAAATTTGGAAAGAATTTCTTTGATTTCTAAAAGTACCCCTTAATCCCCTTAACTTCTCCTCTTGTAACAAAGCCAAATCCATGGCCTCCATGATGCTTGCAGGTCTTAGTGCCATCATTTCCCTTCTAATATCAACTTTCAACCCATATATGAAACAATTCAATAAAGATTTGGCAATTAACCCATTAACTTCGTTAGAAAATACCGCAAATTCCTTGATATAAGCCTTGACTGTTGTGGCCTGGGATAACATGAACAGAGCTCCCTCATGATTCTCAAACACTGAATCCCTAAACCTTCATGTAACAGCTCCCAAGAAAGATCTCCATGATCTCAGTTGTCCATCCTTTCTCATCCAAAAATACCATGATAAGGCTTCCTCTTCTCAATGATAAGCTACTATAGATATCCTTTGCTTGGAGTGGGATATGTGTCTAAGAAATGCTCTATCTTCAACATCCATCCAAAAGCATCTTGCCCATCAAGAGAGACATATGAATTGGAGAGCATGATGACAGCTGGTGCTAGACAGAAGGGTTGTTAACGTGGGCCAAGTTAGTTAGAGGGAATAAGGATTATATCGAGTGCGTGGGTGTTAAAAAAATAATATATAGGTAGAGGTAATGATGAGATGTACGGGTACTCTGGTATTGAGAGTTTTAGGTAAGCTTGTAATAGGGAAAATCCTTGTATTGCTGGAGGCTGAAAAGCTTGAGCGATTTTCTTGTATTTTGCTACTCTGGTTACTGTTGAAATTAAATCTTAAATACAAAGTTTATTTTCAATTCCATTCATCATGATCTCTTATTTGCAATCATTTTAACATCGGATTACAAACATGGCTAGATGAGCAGATGAGCAGTCAATTCTTTGAGGGTCACTCTCTTGGCGGAAGATGAGAAGGAGATAGAGCCATCGAGGTTTTAGCGACAAGTGAACAAATCGTGGAGACTGAGGAACACCCAAATCAAGAGATGGAGTTGCTGATTTATTCTCTTGGGGGAATATTGTTGGGGAAAATCAGAGGTAAGCCCATTGTAATGATGATTGACAGCCATGGTTTAAAAATTCAATTCGATATGGTCAATGTTTGAAAATACGTGGCGGCACCTTGAGGCGGCCAGCCATTGAGGCGCGAGGCGGACCTCCTCGAAGCGGCAAGGCGGACGCCTCGATCCGAAAATCGAAAAAATAATTAAAATTTACAAATTTCATGATATAATTTACAAACTTCATGATATAATCCAGAAAATTCACTGTTTTAGTGTTATAATCCAGAAAAATTTACAAATAACCCAGAAAATTCACTGTTTTAGTGTTATAATCCAGAAAATTCATGATATCAGTAAACATTTTGTTAGCAAATAACAACTTGATATAATCCAGAAAACTTTTTAAAGCAGCAAGAATCCAGAAAAGCTTAAAACAAACTAACCAGAAAAGCATGATATCAGTTTAAACAAACTAAAGCATGATATCAGTAAGAAACCCTTATACCTGCAAGAAACCAGAAAAGCTTAAAACAAAAACCCTAATACCCGCAAGAAACCAACAAACATTGCTCCTCAAACTCAAAGTGCTTAAACCAGAAAACCCTAATACCTGAGGCGGCCGAGATTGCAGAGAACGAGAGAGGTGAGGTGACGAGATTGCAGGGAACGAGAGAAGAGAGGCGACGAGATTACAGAGAGAGCAACGAGACAGAGACGAAAAGGGAAAAATGTATTGATTTTTTTCTTTTGTTTATATTGAAATCGAAACGACGACGTTTTGGAGACCAAAACGTCTTCGTTTCGAAGTAAAAAATTTAAAATAAAAAAAACCCATGTGAGTGAGGCGGCCGCCTCACTCGCATTGAAGCGGCCGAACTGGAAATAGCGCAAGAAGCGGCCACCTCAACGCGCCGTCGCCGCGAGGCGGCCGCCTCAGGCGCTTTTTTAAACACTGGATATGGTTGCCTCGAGGCGTCAGTCGTCGTGTTTTTCTAGGCAAGACACATCGGCGATGTGAGGCTGATCGGGACGTCCCGAGTTGGTTCGACTCGAAAGCCTCGAACCAAAACGCAATTAAAAAAATTAAAAATATATATAAAAATGGGGAGCTTAAGTCAAGATTCTCACTCCTAACTTCAGCTCCCACATTTTCAAACACCCAACAAAACAACACAAACTAAAAAAACAATTGAAACTTCACCAATTCCATCTTCAATTTCTTCTTCAAGGTTAGTTTTCAATTTTTTGGTTTATAATCTGTGTTTTTTGATCTGTTTTTTCTGTTTTGTTTTACTTTTTTTCTTTTCAGTTCTGTGATTTTCTATTCTGTTTTGTAATTCAATTTTCTGTTATGTTCTGATTTTTTCGATGCATGTGTTGGTACGTGATCTCTCTAGTCATTTGTAATGCTACATTAGGTTTTGGTATTTGATTCTTAAGTAATATTTACATTTGTGATTATTTAAGTTGTTCAATGTTTTGGTTAATTTGCGTTATAATTTTTTATTCTAGTATAGCCGTCATGTTGATCGAAAAGATCCGGCTTCGAAGTATGGACAAGAGGTTGACAAGGAAGGAATCAAAGGGGTATAAATATATTCAATGTAATTTTTGCCTTAAGATACTTAAAGGAGGTGTGTTTAGAATGAAAGAACATCTTGCAGGTGTTCATGGTAATGCTGCCCCATGTACCTTGGTGCCCCCAGAAGTAAGAGATGAAATTAAAATTATATGGAGGAGCATTCTGAAACCAAAAAGGTAGCACAAATATACAAAGAAGAAACCAAGGTGTCTCCTTGCACAATAAATCTAACAGTGGTTCAACAACTAGTGTCCCCCATAGAAGAGTTAGAAGACTAAAGAATAGATTTCTACAGTGTGTGGAAGAGGGAGGGGCGAGGGTAATCCGGTGGTCATTTATGAAAAGTGAGAAGAAGTTGTGTGATCGACATAGAACATTAGTAGGTTCTTTTTTGAGAATGGAATTGTATTTAATGTTGCCAATAGTCCATTTATCAATATGTTGTAATCAGTTGGTAACTTTGGACGTGGTCTCAAGCCACCTACACCATATGAGCTATCAACTACAACACTAAACAAGGAAGTAGCCACCACTAAAGAAGTTGATAGTGTGAAAAAAAAATAATGGAAATAAACTAGTGTGAATGGGTGTAAGGACATGAGGGGAAGACGGTTAATAAACTTCCTTGTGAACAATCCCAATGGGAAATTTTTTTGAAGTCTGTTGATGTTAGTGAGGTAGTAAAAGATACAAACTAGCTATTTAAAACTCCTTGATGAAGTTGTTGAAGAAGTTGGAGAGGACATTGTAGTTCAGTGGTGACAGATAATGCATCAAACTACAAGAAAACTGGCGAACTGTTGATGCAAAAGACACGGCTATCGTGGACACCATGTGCTGCACACTGTATTGGTTTGATGCTTGAAGATATTGGAAGCTACCTCAAAAAAAAAAAAATGCATTGATAAAAGCTAAAAATGTAACTATCATACCTTAACACAATCATTTTGGTAGGTTCTTTTTCTTAAATCATTCACTACTTGATAATGTATTTATTAATGTCCTATGACAGGTGAGCAATTTCATATATAATCATGGAGAGGGGTGAGGAGTTTTACCAAGAAAGAGTTGGTACGCCCCGCTCTTACAACGTTTGTTGCTGCATACTTGACGTTACAAAGTATGTACGGTCGAAAGCAAATGTTTACTTCGAAGGAATGGAATGAACTTAGTTTGTCGAAGAAGCTTGAGGGGAGATAAGTTAAAAAAAATCATTTTGAGTGATAGATTCTGGATAAGCATGGCTTATGTATTGAAAACCACAAAACCCCTGGTTAATGTTTTGAGGATGACGGATGGTGAAAAAATGTCTGGGATGAGATTCATCTACGGTGCAATGGATAAAGCAAAGGAAGAGATGGCCAAAAATTTGGAAATGAAGTTGGAGCATACAAAGAGACATCGAAGATAATTGATGATAGGTTGGAGTTTCAGATGCATCACCATTTGCATGCAGTTGCATACTTTTTGAAAATCCCTAGATCCAGTATTCAGACAATCGGAATCCATCCAAGCATCCAGAGATTAAGTTGGGGGTTTTCATGTGCATTGACAAACTTATGACCAATGATGAGGATAAGACAGACAGATGTGTAGGTGGATGCATTCTTAAAAAAAACCGAGGTGTTTTCATTTGGCTTGGCTAAAAACTCGATATTCAATCATAGTCTTGGTATGTGAAAAATAATTTAGGTAGTATTATTAATGAAAGCTTGTCTTAATTTTTAAACGTGTGTTCATTCTTATTGTAGCTGATTGGTAGAGTAAATATAGAGACCAAACTCCTGAAATGCAGTCCTTAGCTGTGAAGATCTTGAGCCTGACTTGCTCATCGTCAGGGTTTGAGCGCAAATGGAGTGCATTTAATTTTATATGTGCTTCCGAAAACTTTTGAATATTTAATTCATAAAAATTAGTAGTTTTTTAATGTTAAAACTCTATTTCCCATTTGTGTAGATTCATACAACGAGGAGAAATAGATTGTCCACTCAGAAATTGAACTCATTAGTGTACGTCATATGTAATAAGAAGTTGCAATATAAGTTCTTGAAGAAACAATAACTGAAATAGGATGAGGATCCCTTAATTGAAGATGAGATTCCTTCCGATGATTAGTGGGTGGTTGGAGAAGATCATGTCGAGGAAACATCTTCAGAAGGATTTTTGGGAGTTGACATTGGTCACCTGAGTGGAAGTGGACCACTAGTACGAAAGAGAAAAAGAAATGAAGGAAATTTACTCTTCATTTAAATGAATTCACATACTATAAATTTCATATAGAAAACATGACTTTATGTTATTTGTTAGGCAAAGGAAATGATCCACAATTGGTTGATGAAGAAACTGAGTGGGAGGACAATGCAAATGATGAGGAGGATGACATTTCTGATGATGATGATGACTCTTAAGAGGATGACACTTTTGATGATGATGATGATGGAGAAGATGGAACTTTACATCCACTTTTCAGACTATTAGACACTAATGATAGCATATTTAGAAATTAATTGTCATTTTCTTTTATTATGAACTTGTTTTGTTTTTATGATGATTTTTTATTTTATTTTTTTATATTTTAGTTGGTGTGGATGTGTTATTGATGCTTTGAGTTTGATGATTTCATGAATTGATGTTTTTATTTTATATTTAAAATTTAAAATTTTTCCCGTGTTTGGATTGAGGCTTCCGCCTCAACTGCCTCGCCTCAAACTGAAAATCGCCTCGCATCACTTACCATGTTATCGGACCTTGTTGACAGCTGAGCTTGTCATAGTTGTGTCAGCCGCGTTTTTTGAATCATTGGGGCAACCGGTTGAAGGAACACCACAACTTGGAGTATGTTTGGATGACTGGCATAAGACGATATCGCAGGGAATGTGTAGGAGTCTAGAAGTAGAATTGGGTGAAATGTCTTTGAAGTTTCATTAAAGAAGTGAGGAAACGGTAATCAAAGGTGACCCAACCTGATGCAAGTCTCCCATGACACTAGGGGTGTGCATCGGTCGGTTCGGTCGGTTAATCCTTGATTTTTTAACCGAACCGAAATTTTTCGGTTAAGTAAAGTGTAACTGATTTAACCATATTATGACACATAACCATTAACCAATTTAACCATTATATTTCGGTCGATTTTGGTTAATTCGGTTATTAACCAGTCCAACAAATATAATTCATCAACTCAACATTCAACAAAGCAATTTAACACAAATATAAATTCATATTCATCAAATTTAATATTTAACCCAATATTATGAAATTATGGGTTTCTTAATAGCCAATAATTTAATAATTTTTGGTTTTAACAATTTATCTAAAAAAAAGTTTATGAAATTTTGTTATTTACTTATTTAGGGTTTTGAACATGTATATATTTCGGTTAATCGGTCGGTTCGGTTATACGAATCTCATAACCGTAACCGTAACCGAACCGAATAACCGAAAAAGTTAAAAATTTTAACCGCAAAAATTGATTAATCACAATAACCGAACCGTTATAAAAAAATGGGTCGAAACGGTTCGGTTAATCGGTTAAAACCGATTAATGCACACCCATACATGACACTTAAGTCCATTCTGACGGCTACCGTGGTAGAATTTTACGGAGTGTTATTATGGAGTGAGATGAATCAACCAGGAGACAACAAGAAGGAAGACCTCAATGAGGTACAGAAAGAAAAATTAGAATTCTTGTTGGAAGAATTCCAAAAGGTATTCCACGAGCGTAATTGCTTGCCACCAAAAAAGGGAAGAAGACCATGCCATTGTAATCAAAGAAGGCGAAGGTCCAGTGAGAGTCAAACCTTACAGGTATCCACATTGTTAAAAGGGCAAAATGGAGAGACTAGTCAAAGAGATCCTCAAGGCTGGCATTATACAACCCAGTACATCTCCATACTCGAGTCCGCTTATATTGATCAAGAAGAAAGACGATAGTTGAAAAGCTTGAGTCATTTCCTTGTATTTTGCTAATCTGGTTATTGTTGAAACTAAATCTTAAATACAAAGTTTATTTTCAATTCCATTCATCGTGATCTCTTATTTGCAATCGTTTTAACATCGAATTACAAACATGGCGATTCGACTCTATTATGTTATTTTAGATTTATTACACTTACAGTCATCAAATAAATGATAATTCAACATAATTAGGGAGTAGATTCTCAAAAAAGTGATTATTTGAGAATCTACCACAATCCCAAATATGTTGGTAATCTTCTTATGTACCATACTACCATGCAATATAACAAATTCCTATTGTCAGAAAATAAATGTGGTATTCACTATCTAACACATGAAATCATACCAACATAATGATGTTATAGTTCATGCTTTATGGTCCATGTGTTTGATACATAAAGCATTTATGTATATATTAGAGATTCAAATTTTTATATGTTGACCTCTAAACTTGTCATACGCCAACAGAAAAGTTGTTTAGTACATCAAATTTGACTGATTTCAATAAAGTATATTTGACAACGAAGTTGCTAGTAAATTTGGTTTGTTCTTAGATTGTTCTCGCTAGACACTTAGGTGGATAGCATTCTTTTGAATTAGTTTCAGATTTTTGTGAAAGCTGATCCTAAGTTGTTATGGACAGCTTGTTCACTTTTGCAAATCTCCCATACAATCAATGAAAGTTCGGTTTCTTGTCAAAAAAAGTATGTTACTAACCAAGTATTATTGAAGAGATCAATGCAATATAAGGAATCAGCCTACATCCAGATTGACCTACTAAATTTAACATCAAACCCAAAATCATAATGACGAGAAGGAAAATGAAGGGAATAGTGAGCTACCTTAGGATTGTAGAATATACATCACAACGGATGCCTCCAGTACAATACATCAAAATGTCTGTCTTCTCTTTATCAAGGTCTGCTAAAGGATCTGAAGCAACGGCCTGAACAAACAGAAGATATTGACTAAGCAAAATTCAAAGCCATTGTGGAGAAATCACTGAAAAGTTTCAGACGTGTGACAGTTTCTTAGTAAAATATACTACAATGAGACTGCAGTTTGTAGGATTAGTTCTATAGATAAAATAAGTATATATGCATCCTTCAGGTCACGCTTTTGTGTATACTTTAGATAAGAAGAAAGCAACCTTACAGTTGTAACATTTAATACATTAGCTCAGATGTTGGAGCCTGAAAGGAGTTATAGCACAGACATTAGAGCTCTTTTTTATTCTTCCTATTCCTATTGCCATTTAATTCACAACTTTTTTTGTTCTTCATTCAGTTATTTTTATGATAATTCTTTTTCAAAGAAAATCCTAAAAACTTGAACTAATAATAGTGGAGGATTCAACAACAGTATTTAAGTTTTAACATAAAAGCACCATCACATCACATGCAAAGATAATACTACTAGAAAAGAAAACTTTTGAGGACTGCAGCTTTTGTAAAATAAATAATTTCTTTTGAAAAGATAAATAAATAAGTTGAAATTTACTAACTATATTTTCTACTATAAATAAATTTTCCACATAGAATTTCTAGACAAATGTTCCAGTTTAAATACAGTCATGAATATATCTAAGATCTTGTTCAGTAAAGACGAGATGTTTATGCTAAAAGTTTACAATTTGATATAAGGCTTAGATTGACCATACCTCTCTCTGGGTTAGTCCAAATGAAGTGCTCCTAAAGCAGTCCACATCAGGTCTTCTAGCACCATAAAAATGACCAATATCCCACTCATACCCTAATTACAAGTAATTACACCGTTGTTAATCTTCGATAGCAGAAAGTATGCATTATAGCATACTGCAACTTCTACAGCAGAAGTAGCTATCTGCCTGTCTAGGAATCTCAAAAACTACTTATCCTGAAGACCAAAGATTGGTGATTGGGCAAATCTAACACGACTAGACATAACATAACTGCACCCAGGAGCCATACTAAGTCCACTGATATTGGTTGAAACTGGAGAGCCAGTGATCAGCAAATTAGCTCTGGAGAGCCAGTGAGAAGCAAGTTCGCTATCTAAATCCAGAACAGGCCATTGGCTCCAGTAAATGATAGCATGAATAAGAGGTAGGTTAGTGCAGATGCACCAAAAACGCACGGTAATATCACGTTTTTAACCTTTATACTTTCATAGTAAATTTGTAACTAGCACTTTTCTCAAAATGTTTTTTTTTTTTTTATGTCCAATGCATGCAACTTGAAACAGGTAGTCTCTCTAGACAATTTTTTTATATATTACTAAAGGAGTTATAAGGATATGGGCGGATGCGAACTAGTTTACTTGGTAAAATCTCTTGCTTGAACCCCGCTCAAATGGGTGGGGAGGAGGTTTAATTATCAATAATGCTATGCTTAAAAAAGAAAAAAAAGTAGAAGTTTTTAAGTTTATGAGTTGATATGAAAGCTGTAGAGTTAAATGGGGATTGACTTAGAGTGCTCAAATGAATAAGGAAGGTACTGCACTCATTATGTAACTATGCCAAATAGTGGCGGATTATAATGCGTCATATAAATTAATGAAAAATATATTTTGTTAATGATATAATTTTTATTTGCCTCCCTAAAATAAAGAGTATCTAACACTTTTTGAGAAAATCAAATTTTACCCCCATGGGATCAATTTTCTTGCTACACTACTATGCCGAAATCTACAAATCTTCAGGACCAACTCAGTGAAATTTAAAATAAATAGCTAGCTCAAACAAACATGATAAATGCCAAATACAACATTTTAGAAGCAAAGAAGTACCATTTCTCACATCCAATAGAATAAAGTCCCTATTTAGTTTTGAATTTGATGCTTTATCCATGTCCTTTCTTGCTTCTAATCTGTGTCTCCATTCGGAAGGAGCTAGTGATATTGCACGCATTGATGGGTCAAGCAAAGGAAGATGAGAAATGCCTCCTTCCAACTTGAGAAATAAAATTTATATCAGTAGTAGCTAAAACACAAACACATTCATATGGATGCAAACCTGCACCTACAAATTTGCATGCATATACAAAAGTTTATACGCGAGAAACAATGAAATTCCCAGCAAGAATATGTTCATATTAGGAGGTTATTTTGTTAGAAATTACCAATGAAATCAGTTGCTCATTTCTATTTCAATCACCACCATCAAATAATGGAGAATAAGCAGAAACAAGATTTTTTAAAAAAAAAAAAAACAAAATCATGATTATGATATTCATGTAAATGTAATAAAGGAACTTCAAAGTAATAAAGTAAACCGAAAATAATGATTCAAAAATTAAACGGCAACATCGTTAGGGGGAAAAAGAAAATGAATATTGATTCCAAAGACTGTAAAGATTCTACAGCAATATAATAATATGAAAAATAAGGGGCACTGGCACTAGTTTAATGATCAGTAAAGGAGATGCGAAGAATAAAAAGAATTGTATTACAAAGAATAAACATCATAATTATAGCTTGCCTGTACTAGTGAAGGCTTATACCGCAGCTTCAGTTTTGGAAAGGCATGCCCATGCACTAGTTTAATGATCAGTAAAGGAGATGCGAAGAATAAAAAGAATTGTATTACAAAGAATAAACATCATAATTATAGCTTGCCTGTACTAGTGAAGGCTTATACCGCAGCTTCAGTTTTGGAAAGGCATGCCCATTTAAAGCTGGAGATATCTGAACCAATAAATCAGAAAAATTTTCTTCCTCTCTTAACCATTCAACGTAGGCAAGAGCGTCTCTTGATGGCCCACTGTACTGCGAAAAAAGAAGCAAATCAGGAGGAATTTTTAAGGAAACTCCCAATATCATCCAACCTTTTTTTAAAAAAAAAGATTACAAAATTTTCCCTAAAAAGTACTTGAATGTAAACCAAACCCTTCCTCAACCTGATAAGAGCAGGATTTAAACCTTAAACCTCTTGTACTAGCTGTAAAGATCATACCCATTAACTGACTAGTACACACTAGACCCGGCCAAGGTTCCGGTTCGGAACCGGAACCGAACCGGTTGGAACCGGACGGTTCCGGTTCCAACCGGTTCCGGTCCGGAACCGAACCGGAACCTGACCGGTTCGGTTAGGGTTCTTACCCTGACCGAACCGGTTGGAACCGCTGGAACCGAACGGTTCCAGCGGTTCCAACCGGAACCGTACGGTTCCGGTTGGAACCGGAAGTAAAAAAAAAAAAAAAAAAATCATGATTATGATATTCATGTAATAAAGGAACTTCAAAGTAATAAAGTAAACCGAAAATAATGATTCAAAAATTAAACGGCAACATCGTTATGGGGAAAAAGAAAATGAATATTGATTCCAAAGACTGTAAAGATTCTACAGCAATATAATAATATGAAAAATAAGGGGCACTGGCACTAGTTTAATGATCAGTAAAGGAGATGCGAAGAATAAAAAGAATTGTATTACAAAGAATAAACATCATAATTATAGCTTGCCTGTACTAGTGAAGGCTTATACCGCAGCTTCAGTTTTGGAAAGGCATGCCCATTTAAAGCTGGAGATATCTGAACCAATAAATCAGAAAAAATTTTCTTCCTCTCTTAACCATTCAACGTAGGCAAGAGCGTCTCTTGATGGCCCACTGTACTGCGAAAAAAGAAGCAAATCAGGAGGAATTTTTAAGGAAACTCCCAATATCATCCAACCTTTTTTTTTAAAAAAAGATTACAAAATTTTCCCTAAAAAGTACTTGAATGTAAACCAAACCCTTCCTCAACCTGATAAGAGCAGGATTTAAACCTTAAACCTCTTGTACTAGCTGTAAAGATCATACCCATTAACTGACTAGTACACACAACTTGTCCGAAAATCATGTATCGTTCTTATGTTCGTGATTTTAATCAATTTTTATCCAACACAATTGAAACAAAAATTCCACAAGACTAGAAAAACAAAGTAGAAAATCACCAGAAATTTGACAGATCCAATTTAAAGAAAGGAGAAAGGTACCTGTGCATTAATCCCTTGTTCATTCACGTATACACGACCATGTAGGTTGAGACCCTGGTAGATAAAAAAAAAGTTTCATGTGAGTTGTTTGTTTGCTTGATCAAGGGGATATATTTTGGATAATAAAATGTGCATATGAAACATATTTTGGATAATAAAATGTGCATATGAAACATACGAGAATATAGAGTAGATGCATCATCATCCACTTTAGAATTAGAAATAAGGAAAAATGTAATTTTCAATAAAATCATATTAGAGCCATTTCACACATGCTTAATTCAATAAATGAGACCTCTTTGATCAAATGGAAATTATGAATTTCAATGTCTTCAATCCTATAAGACTAAAGCCTATACTATTATGAAACCATATCAAACTGGCACATCATGAAACAGGCGCATGGATAAAAAGCTGTGATGTGGAAGATTTTGTCCGAAACTACAAGGGCAATGAAATCCAGCTCCAGTTTACACGCACAACATCCTTAATAATACAGTAAACCTAACCATCAAGTGTCCATCAATTATAGACAGTCAGTCAGGCAGCAAGGTACACAAGCACGCAAACCTCCTACACCAGAAATGCTCCTGACCAACCTCCTTTAGGCTCTGTTTGGTACTGCAGTTGGTGAGTTGTAGCTTTTAGGCCACAACTTGAAAGTATTTGATAAACACTTGCATTGTGGTTTGTTAGCTAAGGTCATTTTATCCCAGAATTATTTGATGAAAAAACTATAATACCAATAAAGGACTTTAAATCCTTTATTAAAATTATTATTTAAAGTTACGTTTTACCAAACACTATCGACTTTTCATGGCAATTGTAGCTATAGCACCACGATAACAAACAAAGCCTTAGAGCAACCCCAATACATTTCTCTCCAACCCAACACTTCAAATTTAACTTCAAAAGCTAAATTACTGTGCAAAAATTAAAAAAAAAAAAAAAAAACAACAAAAAAGCCAATAGTGCAGTGCGCGCTATGGCTACATAGCCACGCCAAATTTGGTGACCAACGAACGCAAGAAATGGTGCTCGTTGGGGTTGCCCTTAGTCCTTTCTATATAGATAGTAAATATCTGAATTTAAACACTCACACCCTCTTGCTGCAAAACACTAAAGCTTCACCTACTTTACAAATGCAAAGGGGTCTCAATTCTCAAAGCACAAAATAGCCAAACAAAAATGCTTCATTCATCCTCCATTTTATCTCTTGCTTATTTTCTTTACCAATTAAACAATTACTTAAAGCTGCAACTTGCAAGACTTAATAAATAATCCTACAACTATTTAGAAATGAAATAAAATAATGGAAGCTGAGCAAACCTCAACGAAGGCGAGTTGTTTGGCAACTTCAGCTTGAGGGTCTTTAATGAAAACAAATTTATAAAAATTCACAACCACGAAATCGCCAGTATCATCATCGTCGTCGTCGTCGTCATCATCTTTATCATAATGCTTTGGCCGGCGTCTCCTGTTCTTGTTCTTTGTAGCTTTTGGAGCTGACAGTTTTGGCTGAGAGCAACAACAAATATTGAATTGCCTGCTCTGCTTGAAGAAAGGCTTTGTATTTGCATTTGTAATGCAGAATCTTGTTCCAATGGAGACAACTGCTGCTAGTGATAAGGTGACTGTAGAAGAAATTCCACAATATCCCCTCATCATCCTCTCTCGCTTCTAAAATCGCTTGTTTTTTTTTCCGTGATTTAAAAGTTTCTACTTACCTTCCACCAATACGTAATACGGCGCCGTTTACAAAAGATTTAATTATTTTTGGAATTTTTTGTATCGTGGGAAAAAATATGAGAACAGAAAAGTTTTATAAAGTGTAGGTAAATAAGATTAAAGTACAAAACTACAAACACAGTCAACTATAGGAATTTGATTTTCTCCAATTATATTTTTTTCTTGAGAAAGAGAACAAATATGTTAAGTGAGATTGAAGAAAACCTAAGTTTATATGGATAGAAATCATAAAAATATATCTAAATTTTACTTAACTTAATGAAATACATTTGTTGGTAGTGGTTTTTCATCCCGCGGAAGTTCAAATACAGAGGAGAGGTAGAATGAGGTTTTGTACTTGCCTAGAAGAGAGTGATGAGGGTCCAAGGGCTTAGAGAGGCTGGAGTCAGACGGAGGGCCCGACCTCACTATGCAGAGGAGTTCTCCCGATGATAAAACCAGTTGATGATGAAGCAAGTAGGGACCCCGACTCGACCTGAAGAGGAAGTGTTAGTTATGACAATATTTGAATGTTTATGAAAGCTGACCTGAGGTAGTTCATGCTTACCGACCCAACTCGGTTGAAGAAGTCAGGAAGTTTGATCAATCATCATTCATCTCGGCAAGCCGACTTGAGGAACGGAACTGAGATCACAATATGTTATACTTACAAGCATATGACATATGCCTTATTTGGAAGTTTGAGCTTCTAGAAGGCTGATGTGACATGAGTAAGTCAATGGCTCTCCTTTGGAAGAGACTTTACCATAATGAACAGTATTGGAGTAGTTGAACCGCAAGGTTTCACGTCAAACAAATGGTAGTTGAGTCATATGCCAGAGCGATTGTTTGCTGAGTGGTTGGGGGAAAATGAGCATGGGGCAATGGTGACAGAATGACATGTGCTGACGTCATGGATTGGTGGAATAGTGGATTTGAAAGCTTATATAAAAGGTTGAAGTCGTGGATTTGAAAGCTTATATAAAAGGTTGAAGTCGCAGATTTGAGGGTTAGCAATTTTCGCACCACACAACTTGTAAAAGAGTCAAGAGCTGAAAATTAGTGATAAAGAGAGATAGTTGGTCGATACCCGATCACTAGAGAGATTTGTAACTGGTTAGTTTAAGACCCGAGGTGCTTTACACTCTTTGTAAGCCCACTACACCACTTGTATCTCAAGTCTGTCTCGACCTCGAGTAGTAATATAAACACCCATATTTCTTCTGTGAACGTAGGTTTGAGTCGTTCTCTGCCGAACCACGTAAATCTCTGTTTGATTTTTTTGTTTGCCTGCCAAGTTTGTTTTGGGTTCCCTACTGACCAAACAAATTCACTGTTTGTGGGATGTTTGTTCGAATGGTCGGCTTCCCAAATTATCATTGCAACGAAAAACAACCGTCAACAACACTGTTGATGCAAAAATCTGATTAATAAGAAATTAAATTTGTAGGAATGATACTAGAGTAATAGAGCAGTAAATTTACTATTGAAAAATATTACAATGAGATTGCTCTTTAATGTATGAATAGTTATCATTGTTTATCAGTAGTTAGGGTTGGCAAATGAGTTGAACTTTGAAAAACTCAACTATATGTTAAGTATTTTTTATTTAAATTTGGGTCTGAAAAAACATACTAAGAACATCAATTCAAAGTTTAGTAAACTCGATTTTTCTAATATCTTGAAAATATTAATAAATAACACTTAAATTTAGAGATAAACTTTCAAAATCAGGCACATTTACCAACCTAATCTATCGTTTTCTTCTATTTGGCAGAGACACTTTGTACGGTATTGTATTCTGCCTAAAACATGAGATTATAATCAACCTCTTCTTGGTTATCCATGTCTCTTACAATTTCAATAAAAATACAAACATTATCTCCATCTTACTTAATCTCTTATCTAATCTATGTTTATCTCATCTTTAATTTAATTCAATTCTTCTGTCTGCTACTAAATCATTACTTTATATGTTACAATAAACATAATGATATCAAAAGATCCATGTAATTAACTTAATTTATAAGAAAATATTTTATTTAGTTTGATTATGTATCATTTCTTGATTTCAGAACAAACGTTATATATATATAAATATATAGAAACTGATAAGATTTCATTAAACCCAAATACGTGACACAATTATATATCCACATTGTTGATGGTGTTTTTTAGGCACTATGATATTTAAGCAGCACGGCAGGGGTAAAAGGGTAAATTCCCTCATTGGTGAAAATCATTAAAAAAGGACCATCATGACCGACCACATAAGTGAGGGTCGAGCACTTAATGGTAGGTGACCGACCACTTCGGTTCGGATGACCGGGCATTATCAGATCGGCGGAAGCATTCTCAGTTCAAAGGACCATAATGACCGACCTCATGAAGACCGACCAGATAGTGAGATATGTTCCAGAAGATGACACCCTATTTTTGCGGATAAGACGACAAGTTATCCTATTTTCATGGGGAAAACTGGTGAGACAGAGTCCTAGTAGGATAAAGAAAGTAAATGTAGTTTTGATTAGGAATCCTTATG
>SKCR01015034.1:0-85977 GCA_019454045.1 Zanthoxylum bungeanum | reverse complement strand
GGAAACTTAGTTGACCAAATTCAGTCAACAAATCTTGTTGATGGTGATATATAGATAGACATAACCATAGAATCAATGCATGTGAAGATCAACCGGATTCACATGGAAAGATAGTCTAAGATTTGATGATCCAATAATGATCATGTTAAATTATTTGGAGAATTAATTAGAAGAATCCCCGTTTCAATGGGAGAAAGCTTCCTATGAGTTGTTAAGAAAAATAATTTAAAATATTGGTCAGTTGAAGTTGTTCACTCATTTCTTTTGTGTTGTTTGGGCTTCAATGTTATATTTTAATCTACTCTAATTAAGATGTGTGATGTTGTAGGTGGGTCTTTTGAACGTTGATGGCTTCTACAACTCGTTGTCATTTGTTGACAAGGCCGTAGATGAAGGCTTTATTTCGCCGACCGCACGTCGAATTATTATATCTGCCCCAACAGCTAAACAGTTGGTTAGACAGCTTGAGGTAAACTATTTCTTCCGTTTATATTATAAGAAACTTTAGAATGATTATTTTCGGAACATAATTTATATCCGTCCTTCAGTACTTACGCGGACTTAAATTTGGCCCATAGCAATTAAGCACTGAATTGTATAATTTTGTAGTGAAGTAAACAAAATATGTTTGAATCAAATGTTATATGGATCTCATTTATAAAATTTTTGTTGCTTATCAGGAATATGTGCCCGAATATGATGAAATAACATCCAAGTTGGTGTGGGAGGACAGATTGAATTATGTTTCCGAATCAGAGATCGCCACGTGATCTCGTGACTTGTGGTGGTTTTTGCTTTTTGTGTATTCCGTATATAGGTCATATATGGTCTAATACCGTAGATCTTCAGCACAGTAACTTGTTGGTCTTTTTTGGAACTGAAGCTCTTGAAAATATATACATGTCTTGGAGAGAAAGTGTCAATCTCTTTTTGCGAAACTGTGAAGGAATGAATCATTAGTCAAAGCTTTCTAAATGTTGTTTATATAAATTTTCTGCATGTTCCATGATCATGTAGCCAAACAAAGAGAATGATGACCACCAATGGCCCTAACTTTCTTTATTCTACCTGCCTTTATAATTTATAATGCATTCTGTATTTGGACCTAATGGGCAGAAAAATCGATAATAGGAGAAAAACTCAAGCTCTTCAACTTGCAAGAGGATCTTATTACCTAAATAAATTAAAGTGTTTAATCAATAATTATTGGGATCAATTTAAGCACAAGGTTCATCAAATGAGGAGAAATGTCCAAGGAACCAGTCTGTTTTTATAATTTTTTTTGTTATATTACCCTGTACAAAGTTAAAATTATATTGATATGGTATTAGTTTGAGAGTATTAAGAGATTTTAAAGAATTTTAAACTTGTAAAAATATATTTAATATGGTTTTAAGTATTTCCAATTAGATTAATACATTAAATCTAGGATTTATAATTATTTTTGGTCTTGATTCAAAAAAATAATTGAGATATTAGACTTCTAGTCTAATGTTTGTCGATATATATCTCGATATGGCATTCCATAACACACAGAGATTCGAATTCTCAACAATTGAATTTAGTAGCAAATTAATTTAGGGCCAAATTCATTAAACTTAAAAGTGGCGAAGGTCATATCCCACATTTTGCAAGTGCGAATATGTTATACTGTGTCGGCAGTGTATCTGCATACGGCGCAACCGCGTTTTGATCGTGATTTTCAGTGAAACTGCACCTACGTGATTGACCAGATAACGTGAACATTAGCGGGTCCACATTAAAAGTGGGACCCAATGTGGGATAACCACCGTTCAGATGCTACATTTAACGGGTCTTTCTGTTGGCACTGGTTGGGATTTTAGACAACGAAATGAAATCACTGTATTTTTTATGATGACAATCAAACGGACCATGACTTAAAATTAGCTTTAACTTATTTATGTTGAGATGTTAAAATATTTAACTTAGCTAAAATAAAATTATTGGATTTTATATAAATAATAGCCAATTATATCTTAAGATAATTTATTATTAAGAGTCTAACATAGCTAATTTATATTTTATACATTATCTCATATATTTACATATTTAGATTCAATGGTCATCTATTCTTTTGTTATTATTATTTTTTTAGCGAAAAAGATAATTAGACTCATAAGATTTAGTGAAATAATTACAAAGTGTTATTTCCATATTTGTTGGCAATGTCTGTAACAAAACAAGTTCAATTGAGTTGTGATGAACACTAAAAAGTGCACATTTATAAAAATAAAAATTAATCATTTTACACTTGTAATTTCATTAATCCCCTTAATTTAACACATTTGTAAAATAATAATTAAATTATTATGATATTTATTTCTTATGTAGGTGAAATAATACTTTATATACATAATTAGAAAAGTGGACGTGACATTTGCACTTTGAATGCTAGGAATTTAAAAGAGCATTAACAGTGTACAAATTCAAAAATTTCAACCTTGCGTAATTTTCGTATTTTGATTATAATTTTTTACTCTGATATCGGATTGAGACGATTCTAGTTCCAGATGAAAGAAAAATCAAATATCTACAACTTTGTTGTTGACAATATTTTATAGTTCTAAAGTTTTCAAGGCCGAAATTGATGAAAAATTCAAAGTGTGTTATATGTAATTATTAATTAAATAATTTTGGTGGAAGGTCACCATCCACCTTTTGGTGTATGGAACCCTCCATTTCAACAATTGATAAGCAATTGCAAATGTAAAGAGGTGTTGAACACCTTATTTACTCACTTTCCTTCGCACAATTTCACTTTGAAAATTTGTGAAATGATTCAGCTCTTGTGTGTTTTATTTTTATTGTAATTTCTTTTTATTTCAGTAATAAAATTATGTATGTTTTTATTCAAATCATGAGTAGCTAATTTCATTTCGATTGGGTAAATGGTGAAGCTTTTAATACAAAAATATAGATTAATCTTATTTATATTATAATATATAAATTGTAATCTAATGATTAATATTTAATTTAAATCTAAATTAATTATTGACAAATATTGCTACCGTTTATATGACTGGTTTTATTTATTTGACATAATTGAGTACCTGACTGGACTTATTATAGATAAATGTTATCATCGCCTTTATGACTGATTTTATATGTTTTTGCATAATTAATTCATGAAATAAATTAACTCGGTAATAATGATAATTTATATATTATAAGAAGTAATATTTTTGAATTTGAAATATTAAAAGTGAACCCCCTAACCCCAGCATTTTATTTTATTATTGTAATCTAATTTAAAATTTTCAATCACTTCAAACAAATCAAACTTTTTTATTTTTACTCAAATTGTTATTTTATTTTACTAAATTTATTCATTGTGAATTGACCATGGACTTACCAGATTATTTTATTATTTCGACACTTTTATACTTGGGAGTGAAGAGCCACTTTTTGAGCTTGTCAAGTTGTAATGAGTGTTGAAATTCTCGAAGCAATTGGACAAGTATTTGGACAACATCAGATTGAGATATAGAGTGACATTCACTATTTTGAACATTCCATAAGATTTAGAACTCTAATTGCACATGAGATTGGTTTTATTGGAAAGTAAACTTGAAGACGATCGCGTACATATAAAAAACACATGATCTGGTCAAGGGACAAGAAAATTACAAGTGTTTTAAGTTGCACCTAAAAACTAGTCCATGACATGCGTTCGAGTTGCGTTCATCTGAGAGTTCGAATGTCCGGAGATAAAAACTCTGCGTTTGAGGTGCATTCGAACGCCCGTATGTAAGTGAGTTATTTTGGACGTGTTTTGAGCCAGTTTTACATAAGGAAAAACCTTACATTTGCCCTACGTATATAAACAAACTTAGAGCCACTTTAACAAGTGTTGAAAACATATTATTCAAGCCTACAAAAGTTTTGTTTCAACCTTATTGACAATCCACCTTGAAGACTTTGTTGTTAACTTCTCTGTTTTTGGTGAGTTTCTTTTTTGATTGACCATCAACATAAAAACACAACCCTAACCAAATTTCCCAAGCCTTCAGAGTTTTCAAGGAGGAAGATTGGTAGTCGGAGTTCTGGTGTTGCAAGGTTCGCAAAGTTAATCTACTTATAGACTTCAGAGGCTCTGAAGAAGGCCGCTTGGTGCGGGATCGTGGTGTTCTTCGAGTTATTACAGTTTAGAGGTATTTGAGTCAGTGAAGTCGTCTTTATAGGTCATGTACCATCATTGTAAGTTTTTCTCATTATAGTCGATATTTGGCTGGTAGCCTTTATACCCGGATTGATTTTTTTTACTTGCACGAGTTTTTCACTTTGTTAACAAAATTACTTTGTTGATTTTGTTTATTTGCATTATTCATAATTGTTAGACTTAATGGTGATTGATAATTTTATTAATCCATAGTAATAATAATTAGGACTTGTCTTAGTTTATTGTGTTTAATTACGCATCGGGTCAAAACTTATGACACATTCGAATTTTCACAAAGACTTAATTAATTTTGAAAATAGTCACACAAATCTCTTTTTTGGATACACATTTTACTTTTTATAAATTTTGGGAGTTAAACAAGAGTAGGCTGTTCATGCTAAACCCGATGTCGATTCCATAAATTTCTCTATTTTCTTTAGAAATAATAAAGATTAAATATTTTACCCAACAGGAAAAAAAAATCCAGGCCACACGGTAAAAATACACATGTGGTACAATATCTTTAAAAGAATACTACAACTAGACCTGGCCACCGGTTCAATTTTTTTTTTTAAAAAAATAGAAATTAAATTTTAAAGAAATTTGTAATTAGATATTATTATCAAATAAATATAATATTTTTTTATTTATTTGAATTTTATTAAATTAAATTAAAAATAAAATAAAAACTTAAATTTATTTGAATTTTAATAGTGGAACCGGAGGTTCCAACGATTCCGAAACCGAAATCGTCGCATGATCTAACTACAACTACACAACTTAGATAAACAGTGAATCCAAATATCATATTTACTCAGGGTGTTCACGGGTCAGTCGGGTCGGGTTTTCACATTTTTTATATGACCCGATCGGGTCGGGTCATTCAGGTCTTCTGACTCGAAACCCGAAATTTCAGAAGGCGACTCTCGCGGGTGGGGTCAAAAAATCGCGGGTCGGGTCGGGTCTACATAATATGTAGTAAATATAATATATATAATTTATTGATATAAATTAAGTGTGTAGTGAAAATGACAAAGTATTAAATTAGTTTGAACTTGTCACAAGTTCGGTTCTGAACAATAGCATTTTATATTTTGATTTCTTCTTTTTGAAAAAAGAAAGAAAAAACAAATTCCAGAATTGCTACAACTAATAATCGAACATGTGATCTGGTCAGATTTATCAACCAATTTGCCATTTCAGCTACACTCGTTTCAAAACCGTCTCATTAAATATATATATATATATATATATATATATATATATATCAGTTACATCGGGTCGGGTCGGGTCAGACTCAAGTTTTCTGATATAAACCCGTGACCCGACCCGAAAATTAACTCGGAATTAAATTTAAATAATCATAAATCCGATCGGGCCGGGTCGAATTGATCCGGGACGGGTCGAATTGCGGGTCGATCTGACCCTATGAACACCCCTAATATTTACTATCTATTGTGGAGGTATAGAGTTCGTTCTTGTTGAGAGTTTTGATGCTCTTTATAAAGCCGTTGAAACAATTTAGTAAACCTAACTATATTCTTTATTCAAAATATCAGAATCTTACTTGCAATCCCAGCTTCTAATATTATATATTACATGATCAGTAATAATATAAATGATAATAATATTTTTTTCCTGAATAGAAAATGAGAATATAATTGAGTTTTATATAAATTTATTTGCACATCATTCAGCCGCGTGAGAGTAGCTTGCATTTTGGAAGAAAATATATAATTAAAAAAAAAACAAATGAAAATTAATAAAACAACGCCAACAAGCAATGATGTCAAAGGAGTGCTACTTCCATCAAAATCCATATGAGACGCATGATATTATTTTATCTCCAATTATATTTGAACACTTTGATCTGCTGTGATCCATTAAAGATTTGTTGTGGTCAACTCAAATATAGTCTATTCAATCTAGGGCTAGGATTTAGTTGCAGAAAAACTTAAAATTCTATAACAATATATCTAATAACTGGCAGGGAACCAACTATGTATACAAAAGTTCGATCTTATATATATTTTGATGATCGAAGGCAACTATGCAGCAACTCTTAACAACTTGATTTTATTGGCAGTCGGCTTGAATCAATCTCAAACAAACCCAAACCAATTTTTTTTTAATAATTATTTTCTTTGGACAAAATTTAAATTCCTTGGCAATGTTTTAAATGAAAACCCCACAAGCCTCTTACTAATTAGGTATGATTTGAATTTGAATAATGCAAGCATAGCCAATAGCCTGCATATAACAAGAGAGATTGTGTCTGCATTGTAAAGAAAGTAAAAATGGTAAAATCCAGTCCATTGCATTTATTCCCACAGGCTGCTCGGCAAAACTCACAAGTAAAATCACTATATGAAAAAACAATTCTCCTGTACACCTCCCTAATTGACATGGATGATATTCATACGAGGTTTCTATATAGCTGCGAAGCACTCTGTTGAGTTTTGGGTCTGGCTTCATTGATTTATCCCCAGGCTTCCATCCAGCTGAGCTGGGCAAACTTCATCTGGGTTCTCCTGAACGTACTGCAAGGTCTGCAGAGAATTTTTTTGCAGCAAAGGAAGCAGTTAAAAGATCATTTAAATATGTTATAACCATAAAAAGTAGGAATTTCAATGTAATTTTAAGTGATTAATTGTAACAAAGATTAATTAGTAGATCTCAGCCAGTCTCGGTCAAACATCATTACCTGGAGCGTTCTCAGTGTCTCATCAACACTCCTACCAATGGCAAGGTTGTTAATGGTTGAGTGCTGGATGACTCCTTCTTTGTCAATAATGAAGAGTCCTCTCAATGCAATTCCTTATGGTAAGACTGAAATCTTGGTATTGGCAACAAAGTTCTATGACTATCCACACATTCGTCTAATCAATAGTTGAAATAACAGACTCACTGCGGAAGTAGCCTAAATGAGAAATAACATTGTAACTCAAGAAAAACCTCTCTAGTAAATGACTCCTGACAATTGTCTGGACAACTTATCCTCCAGTTCTCAATGACCGATAATACTTTCAGGAACTTAGAGCAGCCCCTCTTGCATAGTCATTTTGAATAAGAATTTATACTTCCTATAGATCATTCAACAATTTTTCTAAGATATATCATTCTGATTAAGAGGCGTTCAAATTGTCAACCTTACTGCAAGGCCTTTAGTGTGCCCTAGATTTAATGCCAGACACAGAAAGAACTTTTAGTGGATGAAGATTTCTGTCACATGAGCTACTCGTCCTGTTGATAAATAACTAGCACTTGTTTGCTGAGATAGAGTACAATATAAAGGGCTGAGGCAAATCCAAAAAGGTTAGGATACGGAGTATAAAAACTTATTACAGCAAAATCTATTTTGCTGCCATGTCACCTCTTATAAACAGAAATGCAACATTTCAGGAAACTTATTCCTCGCTCCAATTGGCAGGAGATAGAATATAACTATTCACTACCATAATCCAACAGAGCAAGTATATGCATGTGTTAATATGACATTTCTAAATCATACTAAAAAGATTGACCATAACACTAATGATAGAGATCTAAAGATCAATTTGAAATTGGGTCATCGCCAGAAATAATTAATATATTTATTTGTAAACTGTACTGTTCTTATGGGTCGCAACCAAGAGAAAATTAGAGATGATTTCATACCTGATCGTGGATCAGAACACCATATGATTTTGAGATTGACTTGCTGAGTGGACACTTCAAATCACCAAGACTACCGACTTTCTGTCTGTTTGGACCCATGCCAAGTGTGAGAATAAGAGACCATCAGCATTCAGAAACAATTTCAGACTTTGGATTAAACACTAATCTAAGCACTTAGTCGTGCAATAAAGACTTCCAAGTTTTAAATTCACCGACCCAAAAAAAAAAAAAAATTATATACAGTAGCCATTGGTAATCTTTAACTTTATAACTTTACAAGGAAGCTCTTATGCAGCAGTCTCCAATGACTTGCTAATAGATTGACAGAATAATTTGTAATGATCTAAACTAAATCAGAATTCCTCTTACACTTTTGAGCATTTGAATATTTTTCCCTAACTAACTTACCACACTGTCAATTGAGACACCCAAGATTTCTGTGTTTAATTAGCTTCTCAAGTCACTGTAAGCGGTGATTTCTGCAAGGACATAAGAAAATATCTGAAGAACTTAGTGTCGGCCATCTAAATTTCAACCTGTTCAGAGTTATAAGATATGAAATAAACGTTAGAATATAAGTTAGTGTACAAAAATAATTTATGTTGTGACATTATGATTTTGCGAATATTAAATTTGTTATTAAGAACACGTTTACCTAAATATTTTGACGCTAGCGGAATGCTGTACCAAACACACCCTAATTATATAACTTTAGGCTCTCTTTTTTTGTTTTTTTGTTTTTTGTTTTTTATTGAATAGCAGCCCTTTCATCAACATCAAAGAAAACAATAAAATTGGGATAGAATGTCTTCCATCCACATATAAGAAATGGAAACAATACAAAACAAGCGTGCTTTGAGAGTGCATCAACCAACATATTACATTTTATAGAAACATGAAAATTTTGAAACTCATTCCTGCGATGAATCATCTTTTCAAATCGGAAATCACACAAAATAATACCGCATATATAACACGTAAAAAAACTGTCTCAATCATCAATGGACTAAGCCCAGCAGAAACTGTGTTTTGGGATTCAATTAGCTCACCATGATGAACTTTTGGCTTTACTTAAAGAACCTTTTTCTCAATGTTTTTTTTTCTTTTTCAATTTCCGTATTTTAAATACTCATATTTCCTCGTTAGTTAATATTTATCACCACGTATAATTATTATTAGGGATTTTATTCATTGAGATCTATGCAGTTTAAGCACCCATAATTGCTTTTTAGTCGTAAATTATTACTTGAGTGATTTGATATAATTGATTTTGATCGCTTTTCACTTTTCCAAAAGTCATCCGATTTCAATTTTTAATTTATTTTTCAAAATTTTAATTTCTCTTTAGGGTTTTGAATGATGATTTTGTGTGGAAAAATAAGGATTTCTTTAGAAATGATGAAAAATAGTGAGAATATAATTTGATGTAAATGAATTCTTATTGAGGTATTAATATCAATATCTTTGTTTTATTATATTTTCTTAAATATTGATAATATTTTCTATTTATATTAAAATAATTTTTATTCATATTAATTTGACTAAAAATTATTATATTGTTTACCATTTTTTAATCATAAATGAATAATTTTTGTGATTTTTGTAGAATTTTGAGAGACGAATTTTGAATTTTTTATTTATTTATAACCTTATTTTCTGATTAATTCACGATTATTTTTTATTAATCACAAATCACTATTAAAGCTATTTACTTGATTTCCGATAAAACTGTCTGGATTGAGATACAACCATACACCAGTCTTAAATGCTTGTAAATATTATGAAAGTTAAGGGTCATTCACACAATTTCATAAAAAGAAAGAGGCAAAAACCTAAATAAAAAATTACATAACAAAATAACGTTAATATTGATATTAAATATTAATTTTGCAGAAAACTTCCCTCCTCCTCCTCCCCTCGTTTTCTTCTCTCGTTCTCCCTATCCTAACCCCTCCCTCTTTAGATCTAATTTCTCCCCAATTTCTCATTTCACTTCATCTCTTATGTCATTTTCTCGTTTTCGTCTCGCCATTTCGCCTCTCAATGTCTCGCGCCGCCAGAGCCCCCACCCCAGCCCCGCCGCCGCCAAATCCGCCTCCTTCGTGGCCGATCGTCCCGCCAATAAAGCGCCACCTCGATTTTGTCACTACTAAGCCGCATTTTGTTCCTTCCGATGATTTCATCGCTTCTCGAATACTGGCAGAGCCGCCGATCAGGAACCTGGAGCCATCGTTGTTAGACCTCCTGTCAGGTTTTTAATTCATTTTTAGCTTGGCTTTAGTTTTTAGTTTTTACTCGTTTCCTTTCAGTGGCTTATTTTGTAATTAATGAAGGACTTAGAACCCTTGTTGTCCTCATATTTTGAACTTATTGTCTGTTTGGTTTACAATTGCACTGTTGTGTTACTCAAATGAATAATTTTGAAAATTATTTTGTTTGTCAACGAAATTTGAGTTCTATTGATTGCTGTATTTTCAATTTGATATTTTTACGCTCAATTTAATATCTACTTGCTCGTTTTCATTTGAGCTGACCATGAACTAATCATTGACTAGTTTATGTTCCTTATTAGGATTGTATCTTCAATATTTGTAATTTTAGGTTATTCGCATGGTAACTCGCTCAATTTTACTAGAGCAAGACAATGCCTGTTTGTTTGAATGATTCAAAAAGCTACAAAATATATATAAAGATAAACAATGCTGCATTTCTGTTTGTGATTCTCAGCAAACAAAGAGGAAGAATGGTACGGAAGAAAATGAGGTTGAGTTCAGTGAGTGGGTTGGCATATCTAACGGTCCCTTCCACACACTTGTATAAGCAAAAGGTGGAAGGGTGAACAATAAGTCAAAGGCAACAAGAGGAAACAGATCAACTTGTCCAATACTCATGTCAAATGCTGGTGAGAAAATGTGTTGTAACTTGGGTTGTCTCGTCTATTGCATACATTTTGTCATGTGGGTGTGTAGAGAGCTTAATCCTTAAAGATGAGCTAAAGCACGTTGTGTGTTAACGGTTCCCCTTATACTCTTACTCCAGCTGGCAACTGCCGTTATGACAGTTCCTTTGGGTAATCCTGAACATCTTTATAAATATTTAAATATTGGCTGATTTATATAGCTCTAAAACGGTCATGCATGGTAAAGATAACTTGCTTAATTTTTCAGGTCTTCTGACGAAAAAGTTCATCAATCTGAATAAGCATGCATGCTGAAGACAGTATACTTGACCTGAATAAAGCTGCATAAACTTTAGAGGTGATCATCTGGCTTATTGATCATTTACATTGTTGAACAGTTCAATATACTAAGGTTATTCTTTTTCAAATTAAAACAGGTGCAAAAGAGGCGAATATATGACATGACAAATGTATTGGAAGGAATTGGTCTTATTGAGAAGAAGCTCGAGAACAGAATACGTTGGAAGCAAATTTCTGACATTTTTAAGAATTTGATGTTTTCCTTCTATCTTAGTTTGCTATGTGTCATGGGAACTTATGGAGGATTGATCAAAATGATTAGGGGACTTGATAATTCAATTCCAGGAGAGGTAGATGCTGATGCATCCATATTACAGGTAACTGAAAGTAAATAGTGGTTTCTTGTAAAGCTGAACCCAATTTTTTTAGTTTAATATATCCTGGATTATAAAGTTTCTGCTTTCTTTTATCTCAGTTTGTAACATTGCATAGAATATATAACAATTGCTGGTGATCCAGTTGTTGGAACATAGAACAGGAAATGATAAAAAGACAAGTAGAGATTTCTTTCTGTGGCTTTTTAGGATTGGCCATTTTTTATCTTATCATCTTTTCCTGCAGGCCGAAGTTGAAAATCTTTCCATGGAAGAGTGCATATTAGGTGAACAAACAAGGTCACTTGTTCTCTTGTTGAAGATGTAACATTTTGCTGTTTATAATCTTTTTTCTAGTGCTGATACTTCCAGGAAATATTTCAGGAAATTGAGTGAAAATGAGAACAATCAAAAGTAAACTCTTCTCCTCCACCATTGTTCTTATCCTGTTTATTACACTTAACTAGTGTTTATATGCACTCAAGGAGACCATCAAGTCTCTTATAACTATTTCAGGTGCTTTTTGTGACTGAAGAAGATATCAAGAACCTGCCTTGCTTGCAGGTTAGCTAATTCTTTTTACTACACCGTATTGGATTCTTTTATAATCATATCCCTCCCTGACACCAACTTCGAAAGATTCTTTAGCTTATCTGAAACCACTCTTCGTATTCATTGCTTCTGGCAGAATCAGACCCAGATAGTGATCAAAGCTCCACAAGGTACAACTCTTGAAGTCCCTGATCCCGATTAAGTAAGTCGAGCTGAAAATTTTGAAAGGAGGTTTCTGTTGTTTCTCACTTATCATGTTATTGATGCATGTTTCATTGCTCCTGTGTACACAGGGTGTTGATTGCCCACAGAAGGGATACCGCATAATTCTTAGAAGTACAATGGGTCCTATTGATGTATGCCTTGTTAGGTAATTTTGACTTCCAGCCAGGGTGAAAATTTCTGCTATTGCATATCTCATTACATTACTGCTATTAGATGTTAGAGGATTTGTGATCATTGCTTTGCTATTAAAATTTTCTGTTCTTCCTTTGTATTTTAAGCGACCCCTTTTGTCCTTTCAGTCGATTTGAGGACGTGCGAGCATCCCACTTGTTTCCAGTTCAGACTCTAATGAAAACCATGCGAGGGAGATAATCAACATGGAGAGAACTGGAAATGAAATTGAAGCTCAGGCACAACATGCTTATCAGATTTACCCTGATCTTCATTCTTCACAGGAGGTTGTTGGTGGAACGTGGAATGATGAAAATCGTTCCTTCAGTTGTTGATGCAAGTGCATTTTTTTTCAGTTATTAGTCCTTTTAAAATAATATTAAAAAAACCATTGATTCATAAGGAGCAATATTCTTTAGCAGAAGATAGTTATTAGTTCAGGTAACAAGGAATTAAATAACCTTAGGTTCAAGTTTTTAATGAGTTGGCCAATAAACTTCAAATGGCTGTGCGCTCAGCTTCAGATTTGAGGCAACAAGCATAGGTTTGAAGTCTAGTAGAGATAGGTTCAAAGCCAATTAGTCACTTTCTCTCGTATTGGTGATATGAAGATGCAGCCCAAGATGGCCACACTTGTCAATGTTGTACCATTGAAGCATGACTGATGATGTACTTAATAACTCAATTTGAAAAGTTCCCATTTGCAAAGGATCAGATAAATCTAAGCAATCTAGTCATCCAATTCTTTTTGGAGGAGATATAGTGTTTAAAATCATCTGTCATTGCAACGTAAAGTCCCAAATACTTGCAAACTACGTGTAAGATGGAAAGGGCAAATGGAGGTCCAAAAGCTTGTTCCTTGTTTCTGCCTTTTTTTTTCAATCCTAGTTCCCAGTTAGCAAAAGATATGATATTTCGGTGTGTTACTTTCTTTAATATTAATTCATCTTACTTAAGTGTTTCGTTGTTGTTGCAGATCAATGCTGATTATTGGCTTCTATCAGATGCTGATGTTATTATCACAGATATGTGGAAGACAGACTGTATCCTTCACCTCTTCTTTCTTTTATCTGCATAAATTGCACTCCCCTTTTCCTTCTCCCTTCTTTCGGTTCACAATTTGATTGTTGAATCCCTGACAGAAACCATAGCAGGTGCTGAATGGAATGGAGTGAATATGTTGCATGCTGATTTTGGAATGTCAGATGTCTGTACCCCAACGCCACAAACTCCTTCATCTAGGATAACAGAAGTTCCACCTACAGCTTTTAACTCAAGTCACAGATGATATTTATTTGCTGACAAGCTAAATCAAGAGAATCATGTAGGTTCTCTTCGGCAACTTTCCATGTCATTCATTTAAGGATACCGTTGAGTTGGGCGATCAATGTATACCGGAAAACTGTGAGAAGTTGGCAGATGGTGAAAAGGAAGTTGCCGATGTATTGCACACAGCTGTTGAGTAAAATTGACCCATGGTTTATTGCAAAATAAACTTATTCTTGTAATTTGGGATAAAGTGGCTGATTTTCAGGGGGCAAAAAAAAAAAAACAAGGGATAAGACACTGTTAAAACCGCTTGCAGAATATCATTGTAGCACCATTGATTCTGTTTGGAAAATGAAGGCAGCCATATCTAAATGTCAGTGATACAGACATGCAATGGAATTGCTGCCCGAGACAATGTCAGGTCAGTGAAAGTTTCTGCCCAGGATTCCTCCGATTGTATATAGCAAACATAATTATACCATTTTATGTAAGAATTTGACATCCCATTATGGTGATAGAGCTTATCATTTAGTCATGTTACATTCTTTTAAATCAAATTGAATTTCATGTTTTCATTTTTAACGGTTACAGATTAATCTTATTGTTTATATCAGCATCATGCATCATCGTTGAGTCGTGATCATAAGTTAGGATGTGGCTGAGCATAGTTCATTCAGGGCCCCAACAAACAAAACCAAAAGCAACAGCCATCTCTTTTCGTTGTCTTCTTGTGTCCCTTCATATGCCCATTCTCTGTTGAGAAGTCATATTCATATTAGGGCTCTTTTTTTTTAACACATTCACTATGAAGCAGTTCTAAGTTATCCACCCATATGGACGAAATGGGCCGAATGTGTATAGCTATCAAAATTTCAATGGTGTTTGATGATAGTATTTAAACCCCGGTATCTTTCAAAATTAAATAGATTCACAACCACTCATACTGAAATCTAAACCCCTCTCTGGTACAAAATGCAAGAGAAATAAGAGCAGAGAGCCACACACCTCAAGGAATTGAAGGACATTCTGGAAGTTGGCCATTTGGTGTCCAGCTCATCTCCTTGAAAACTTTACTTTCTCCACGTCAGATTCTCATAATACCAGTATTTTAAAAACCGGATATGTGATCGAAATGATAATTTAAAAAATTTAATGTGTTACTGATTCGATTGGTTGAATTATTCTGATTGAACCGGTAAAATTGGATGACGTCAAAATAATTTTAATTTTTTGTTTAATTTTTTTTTTTGTGAACCAATCGGTTCAATTCATCGATTTGCAGGTTTTAACTGATTTTTTAGACTTTCGATTTTTAAGATTTATCTGGGCTAGACTCAAGGTTAGTTCGAGCCGGTCTGATCCTCAAAACTATGCATAATCCATCAAGGTACACGTCACTATTAGCTCAATGACTTCCAATTTTATAATGATTCCACTTTAAAATTTAATAAAATACACAATTAATATTTTAAATATTATCATTATCATTCTTTCATTCGGAGACGTCAAACCTTTCTTTTCCTTGCCTATAGACATCTCTTTGGAAATGTTACAAGGAACATTTATAATATTGAAAAAGAAATGGACAAGTTTATGAGCCCCTCAAGATTGACCAAATCATCATGTCCATAATTTTGGAATAAGTGGCCATTAAATGTCTATCTTGATTTCTTTCCAGTTTGAAAATGCCACGAAAGCAGCTGGAGTGGGCTACCACTCTCTCTTCTCGATCCACGTGGCTGCATGTCACTGGCTAGTCTAACTGAATTAGCCAATAGGAATATAGATTTGAACAACTACTTACTTTAATATTTAATGTCGCCGGTGTAATATAAAAGTCCCTGCATACGTGTATAAAAGACTTGGTAACGCTATGTAAGCTATTAGATTGTATATTTAAAAATAATAATAATAAAGCAGAAAAATAGATTTGAGGGAGAATCCAAATGGGCAATTTCAATTAGCATTTCCCTTCCTTGCAAGTGGGTGACATTATTAGAAAACGACAAGCATTCATAAAATTTGAACCTCAAGTATCACCATCACCATGTGTTTATATTGTTTATTTGTTCTCTCTCCAAATTGTTTTACCAATAACGTATCATTTTGAGTAGAAATCTACTCCATGAATATTCACAGAGAAATTTTTACTTCATCCATATTTGATGAACAAGAGATAACGCCGAAAAAAAAATGAATATCTTGTAATTTTTAAAGTGATTTGGCAAATCAAATGCCTACATCCACAAGTCAATCTTAATAATAGTTCGAATGTGATCACTTAAGTTTTACAATCCAAACACAATTATGACAGAGTTTTGGTTAGGTTTTTCTTCCCCCCTACAATGGGATTTTCCCTCATTTATAATACTGGAGAGTCGTATTAGTGTCGCAAAATGTGATAACCGTTGGAGATCATTATGGGCCATTACTAATTCGAACTTATTGGAATTTATTGTTATCCTATGTTGATAACTACCAAAGTGATTCTCTTCCCTTTATCGGACTCGCGGTGACGTTCTGAGCTTTGTGGGATTTTGGGGTTGCGCGACATTCGAACAACGATCTCAAACTCATAGGAATGATCCATTCACTTATTGCGAGCTATGGCTCATATTGGTACCCAGGCCTTGCGGGTTGAGCCCCCCTCTGTTGGGCTTTTTAAGCTAATGAGTCGATTTTACCTGATTGGGACAATTGTCAAATATTGAGCTCATTTTTTACCCATAAGAGTATCAATATTTATATGACATATAAGAATTATGTACAATGAAATTATCATTTATTTAATTATTTAATTATTATTTAATACGATTATATTGATGATGTGGTATGTGTATTACATAATAGGAGGTTATTTCTGTCACTATGATAAATACAAAACCAACGTGAACAAAGAGACAAAAACCAGCGTGAGATAAAAAGACAATGACAACGTACGCCCATAATAACTGCAATCTGCAACCCAAAAGGCCCCAAACAAACAATTCCTCGTCTCACTTCTCCACTCACCAAAACCATGACCTCACCGCCGTCAATGCCATTGTCACCGTCACCACCACCACAACCCCTCCTCCGCCGACACTCCATATCTTCCACCGTAACACTTCCCACAAAACTCACTCTACCAACCAAATCATCGAGTATCACATACGGCGACGTTTCCGCCTCGTCCTTCGAGCTAATATCCCTAAAATCACCTTCTTCCTCGTACACTTCCCTCAAAGACATCCTCCCTCCCTCCGCCGTCAACTCTCCCTCCGCCGCCAATTCCGCCGTGGAAATCTCCATCCGTAACCGCTTAGTCAAACAAGCCGCCTGGGCTTACCTCCAGCCTATGTCCGCCTCACCCGGCTCCTCCCCCGGATCCCACCTCCTGCATCGTATCTGGATCAAAATCTCCTCCGCGTGTTTTCAATTATTCGATCGTATACTCGGTGTATTTCAAGTAAAGGAAAACAGAATTTAACTAAAAAATATATATATTAAGCAAAGAATTGAGTTTTTTGTATTTTGTTTTTCATTTGTACAATTGATAGAGCAATTGATGTGCAATATTTGCACCTATTTTAGTGCTGTGGTTTTTGACGCCGGAGCCTGAGGCGAGCTTGGAGGAGACTGTCGTTTGGCGTGGCGGGCGTTGTGGGCGGGTCGGGGATGTGACTGTCGTCTGGGGAACAGGGTTCTGATGGGACCCGCGTGTTGACTTGCGCAAGGTTGGACTTCGTCGGCTCCGAAACGGCGCGGTCGATTATGTTGGACAACGGCGACAACCGCGGGGATCCGGAGGAACCCCAGTGCTTGGACTTGCCCGGTTTTGGCGTTATGGGTGAGTTGAATCCGTTTGGCGGCATCGGCGGCGCGCTCGGTGCCGGCGGCTGCTCACTGTACTTCTGATTCCGGAAATGAATTGTAAGATGAGTGACAGTTTGATTATAATTTGTAAGATAATTGATAGTTTTGATCATAAATAATCGAACACAGCATTTGCTATTTGTGTTGCTTGTGGGTAACAAAAAATTGTTTGTTTTAGTTTTTTGCCTCTTGCATTGCTTTCACTTGGGAGCGTGAGAATTAGTGAATTGCTTGTGAGATCATTTGCCTAATTTTTGGAAATAAATTTACCTCAGGCTTGGCATTGGAATACTTGGAAGATTGGCCAGCCAAGAACTTGAGGATGTCAAAGAATTTTTCTTGCCCCAGTTGTGCGCAATTTTGCCAATAATAAATAGCCAAATCCCATACTCTTGCTCTCATTTCCAGAATCTTTCTATCAATGTCTGTTTCGTGCTTTGACACATAAGGCCTCAACACTGTTTGATAAACATACCCAGTTCCCTGCATCAAGGTTTTGCCGGTTACAAATTTGCCCTAAATTTGAGGGAAATGAAAAATATGACGATTGATTCTATTTACCTGTGTTTTTGGATACCATAAGTAGATGAAAAATGCCAGCTTAAACTCGCCATACATTGGCAACCTGCTCAAAATAAGCACAAGATTGTAAATACTGCTGGAAAAATGTACCAGATTTTGCAGAGAAGTATGCATACCATGAAGCAAATACATCGGTAACTCTCTCAAGAACTGTCAGAATTGCCACAAGGATCCTGCAAAATTGCGGAGAAATAACTCAATTGCTGAAAGAATATCCATGCAAGTATTAAATAGGATGATGGCTAATCAAGCACATGACATGATCCTGCGGCCATGGAGACCATTTCTTAATAATATTACTTTCTGTCCATCATCGATCATAAATTCTAATTATAAATTCTTATGCCGATATGTCACAACATCAACAGTTATAAATATCTGAAATTAACAATCAAAATAATTGCTGAAGCTAACTCCTAAACTACCTACTGTATATGAATTCAAGTCATTCAGGCATTGATGGTCTCAACTTCTTTTAATATTATTAATTATTGACTAATTCTAACAGATTAGTAAGACAAAAAAACAAATCAACCAAACTAACGAAAATGAGAATCTTAAGAAGAATGATTAATCTTACCAATATTGACACCAAAACCTGAGTTCCTCAATCTCAACCCTGTTCTTCTCTACAATTTTAAAGCATTCGAACGCTGGATATGCATAACCAAGAACCAATCTGGCATCCAAAAATGATTGCAAAATGAAGTTTAAGAAATGAATAAACAACCATCTGAAAAATAGAAAGAAATTTCAAAACAAAATCAATGAAAGTTTATAATTACATAAGACATCTGGTGATGAAATCTCCTAACATCTTTAATTCTTTGTGTTAACGATTCAATACCCGCCAAAATTACTGAAATAAACAACACAAAATCATCTTTAAATAATCATTTTGGCCTAAAAAAATCAACATATAATCAATTAGGAATTAAACGCAAAGAACCTGCAATCAACCAACTTGTGATATATGGCTCAAAGCCTGGAACAATCAAAATCTTGAAAAAATGCCCACTTGACGAATTCAAACGCTGCGTCCGAATGAAGAGAGATAATCAAATTTGATAAACAAAATATTTTCAAGGTGTGTAAATTCTTTAGAAGAACAACCTTTAAGAGAAGGATCTCTGATTCTCTAAACAGAACAGAGCCCAGAAACTTGAGTTTAGGGAATGTGGGTAATTTATATTGAATATTATTAGGGGACTGCAAGTTATTAAATGTTAATTATAAAAAATTGATGAACAAACAAAGAAGCGATTGGATTAAAGAGAAAAAAAAATGTTGTGAGAGGATCTCTTTTCTCTTTCACCAGACGCTTCTTTGTAATTTTTACACGGAATTCAGCGGGGGGTTGATTTATTGGGATTCTTCAAACGGGCTTACCGTTTGGCAGTTAAATGCGTATGAGGGTATTTATGTAATTGTAGTGCTTATTTAGCGGCAAATCAGTTTGTGGAAGTTGACGCAGTAAAAACTGTAACTAACTATTTGTGAGTTATGTTTAAAATTCTTATTTGGTTTATTTTTAAATTTTTTGTCCATTTTTTTTTATGGGAAAGTGAAATATCAATTTTTTTTAGAACTTAAAAAGTTGTTATCCCTTCTTTTAGAATTAGGGCAAGGGCATCACTGATTAAGATGATAATGACAAATCAAAGACTATAATAATTTGCGTGGGATGGGACCCACCCAAAACTAGTTTTTACTTTTTACATAATCGCGAATGGTGGAATAAGGGTAAAATGGACATTTAAGATTTCGTTGACCCTTTGCTTTCTAAAATCTAATACGTGACATTGACATACATGCTTGCTTAACAAAAAGGAAAATATAATATATATATTTGTCATTTAAAAACTAATGTTATGGTTTTTTTGGTTTTTTTGATTCGTTATAAATTCTGTCGTCAAATCAATTCTTCCAAGTTTAATCGGAGCAAGTAAAATTCTGGTTGTCTCATACTCTTATAAAAAGCGTACTCTTAAATTCGAATTCAGGATTTGAAAATTATATTTTAAACTCTACACCACCAAACAACATCCATTCGGAATAACATTATTTGTAATTTTCTGAAAATAAAATAGAAAGACCGGAAAAGAAGAATTTGTCAAGGCTTGCTTAACAAAAAGGCAATAAAATATATATTTGCCATTTAAAAACCAATGTTATGATGTTATTTGTACCCGGATACCCCGATTATCCAAAAAAAAGTTATGATGTTATTTGCAATTTCCTGCAAATAAAATAAAAAGACTATAAAGTAAGAATTTTTCAAGGCCTGTACATTAAAGATAACCAAAACAATAAATCAAATAATTATACCATATTTTTAGACAATATTTAAACGTGTACCGTCAAAGACGCGTTCGATTTTAAATTTTAAATAATAGTTTTTATAATATTCAAAATGTATGTGTAATTTTAAGCTTATGGTCGGTTGGACTTAATTAAATTGATTTTAACCTGATTAAATTGGATACCACTTTTATGGTCGGTTGGAATTAATCTAAAATTTAACTTAATCAGGATACCGCATATATGGTCGGTTGGTAATGTCATGCAAGTTTATATATTATAATAGGAGATTATCTAAATTAGAATTAATAAAAGTGGATCATCCAACCCCCAATATTTATTTATTGTTCATTTTATCTTTTAATTTATAAGTTTATTTTATGTTATTCTCTTTATTTATGTATTTAATAGTCCTAGATATGTGTGGTAATTAAACCATTTATCTAGGGTTGTGATGAATTCCAATATCACCGTTTTATAAGTGGTTATTTTGTGTCTGGGGTAATATAAAGGTTTATTTATTGAGTTTTAAGTTTAATACTTATTGTTAACTGACCACTAATAAGATTGATTTGGTAAACTTAAAATGAAATTGACGATGAGATTTTAGGTTTCAGCCTTAGACTCACACTTTGGGGCAAAAGACTATTAAGTAGATTTCTTTACAGTATAGACATATACGTGTCGGACGGTGGTAGCCACAATTGGAACTTACTCTTAATGAATTCAGATAATTTGGTTAACATAGACATATAATTAATTGAGTTATTTTGGGTGTTTGCATCTGACCATCGATAGATGTTTGTGTATATTTTTGTGTTTCAGGTTAATAAATCAATATATTACACAAACATAAGATATCACTTCATCTTTAAAAGAATTGGAATGATTCACAATCTTAAATAATTTTATAATATTTATTTTCCCTTTTATTTACTTTCACATTTGTGGGCCACGCCGATGATGTGTGTCAGTAGTTGCACGGAAAACGCCATCATTTACTTTTTATTTTTTGGTGCAAATTACTCCACCTCTCCCCTCACAAATCCACCCCTTATCCACTGTAAAATTCCGAAAATACCTCTCCATTTGCTAAAATTTACTCCCCCAATTTATTTTAACTCCCTTTACCGATAAATTTCTCACCCTCTCTCTCTCTCTCTCTCTCTATATATATATATATATACATATATATATATATATATATATACCCATTATAACTCCATTTGTCATTTTATTAATTTTTTTCTATTTTTTGATTTTGTGATTTTTGTTAATAAATATTACAAATTTCATATTTTTTCATTTAATTTTTTAATTCATTTTTAATTTAATTAACACTATTTATGTATAAAAAATATAATTTTACCAAATAAAATTAATTTATAAAATTAATTTTTTGATAGTCTATTTTTTTAACTATTGGGTGAGGTAGCCATAATTGGAACTTAATCTTAATAAATTCAGATAACTTGATTAACATATAAATATAGTTAATTGGATTATTTTGGGTGTTTGCATATGACCATCGGAAGAAGCTTTTGTATAATTTCGTGTTCTAGGTTAATAAACCAATATATTGCACAAACATGAAATAATCACTTCATCTTTAAAATATATTGGAAGGATTCACAACCCTAAATAGTTTTATAACATTGAATTTTCCTTTAATTTACATTCATATTGTTTTAGTTACTTATTTTCAGATAAAAATCGCCATTCATCCAACAATCACTCAATTAGATACTCGTAGACAATTAACTTCATAAATTAATAGCATTAGTATTAAGTCTTATCGTGAGATCGATACATTTTATACTACTTGAGTGATACGTGCGTTTGCGTTACGTGTGTGTTAACCGCCGATCAATATTAATCAAAAAAGTAAATTCGTGCGGACGTCCGCATCACAGAATGAGGTTATATATAAAACAAGTAATTGTTTCCATTCATATAGAATATACTTTGATGCTTTGAATCCAACTGAAAACAGTCAACATATAAAATTAAAATGAAAATCCAATTAGTTTTTAATTGGATTATTTGATTCAGCTGGTTAGAAACTTAAAATAATCTAGTTTAGTTTAGTTAAAAAAATATATATAATTTTTCTAGACAAATCCAGAAAAATTTGAAAAAGAATTAGACAATAAATTATTGGACTTTTTCAGAGGGGATTTTTTTGTGACATTCATGCTTCAAGTAATTATATATTTTGAAGAGGAACTATAATATATAACTGCTTAAAGCATTAATGTCACTAAAATATCACAAAAAATATCCCCTTAAAATTATTGTAAATTATTTGTCAAACAATATTCAATTAACATCGGCTTTGTCAGTCATTAAAATATCTATAGGATAATTTATTTGGATTAGATGATGAGTTTAACTTTATATTGGATTTTTTTTTTAATAAATTATGATGGATAGTTATTTGATAATAATTTATATGTAACTGAATTTTAAATGTATATTATTATTAAAACATATGTGGTATAAAATTATGAAAATTTTAGCACGGATCAATACAATACTAGATCCAAATTAATGTCGTTAGATTATTATTATTTTTTTATTTAAGAGTTTCAACATAATGAAGTGTTTTTTAAAATTCTATTATGTTATTGATATAGATGTATGTTTTTAAATCTATAGGTGCAAGTTGATTTAATAAGCAAAACCTATTATGATGGTGCAAGAGGAAATAGGGTTTAAACCGCGTTCATACAAGGAAGGGAGAATTTAAGTTCAATTGATATAATAATTAAAGAAATATATGTATTTAAATAAAGATTTAATAAGTAGTGATCTCGTATGTATTTCTCATGTGCATTTGATTATCTCAGAACGTCCTTCAAATAATAATAAAAAAAGAAGAAGTTTAAAAGCAACCTCAAGTCTTTACAAAATAATTGAAAAATGCTACATTTGATTAATTTAAATGTATGGGTGATGGATCGATGTGTATATAACGAGGGATATAAATTGAGTCATCCTTCATTGAGAGTTTTTATTAATTTTTTTCCCTCCATTATACCCAAATGAGGAGAGAGTTAAAATCTTAAAAAGAAAAAAATTTGCAATAAATTTTCAAAAATAGTTGAAAAAAAAATATATGAGATAATGTGAATGTGATGTGATTATTATTATATTTATTATTACTTATTGTTAAATTATTTGTATGGTATGGTTGATTTTGGTTAGGCGTGAACTTAATAAACAAAAATGCTACACATACATAAATTATTACTTACAATTTCTACACTCCTCTTACTGTAGCTACAGTGATTACTGTAGCTACACTGTATCTACAGTGAGAGAAGTGTATAAATTTTAAGTAAGAATTTATGTATGTATATCATTGCTCCATAATAAATATGAGGGGTAGTTTATGTAATCTATGCATTAGGGTTTCATTAGATTAGGGTGGTTACTATTTAAACATTATGTTCTTGTTATATATAAATTTTTTTTTTTGGAGTTTTGAAAGTGAATTAATAAATAAAAAATCAGAGGGAAATTATCTCAATTTTATTTGTGTTCTTGAGTAGCATAAACAACCCTTGTCAAGGACTTGTCGAGTCTTTGTAGTTATACAATTATTACAATTATTTCACGGTAATTAGGAAAATCCAAATATTACAAATATTACAATTATCCTCGAGCAGACCCAATCAGACCCTCACGGCGGACCCTGAGAGTAGAGGCAGAGGCAGAGGCTTAGAGTTAGACCCTGAAATTGATGATCCAGAACCGAATCACTGCACAGCTCATTTAAGGGAAATTAACATGCCAATTATATCTCATAAATGGGAGGCATTTCACTTGTTGTAACCACCAAGCTAATTAATTAGGTTGGAAAATTGAAGAGATTAGTAAAAATTCGGTTGGGCTGGGCCCGCACAATTTGGTCCGGCATTCGTGTACGCAGGACACGCGGGTGCACACGAGCCAAACTTGATTCAGGATTTGATTTGCACCCCCCGCGCATGTAGAGAGAGCTTCTATCCTTATAACTCTTACCCATCTATATATGAGCAATCATACGTAAGCATAATATTCCCTCTATAGCTTTCCCATATGGGACAAGCTAACTTCTCTTTATTTTCCAACACCAATTGGTGAACTTTGAGCAACAATTTCTCATTCACCCAAGCACCATTTTAAGCATATGAATATACCATTTCGAAGTACTCACTGAGGAGTATCTGAATCATTCAATAACAACCACTAACACGAAGTAGACCATGCTTAAAATTGAGCCTCAAAATGCTTACTCATAAGCATTTTTCCAACAGTATTGTGGCAAGATTTTCGCTACTGGGTATCTTGAGGCTTTGTTATCCATGGAAATCAAATCTTTAACGTGTTGTTTTCCTTTTTTTTTGAAAGAACGTGTTGTTTTCCTGGCCGTTAGTTTTCGATTTGGTGTGGACTCAATCTGATCTTGTTATACTTATAATCACTTCAGAATGTATTTCGAAATGATATAATGTTTAATTATTTATTATATTATACTAAAGTTGAATCGGCAAAAATAAACGCTTTCAAAATATAACACCCTTGTTCAATTATGGAGAGATAGTGAGTTAAAAAAATGTATATAAACTTGTTTATTCTTCTACCTTTTAAGTAACAAAATAATAATACAAAGTGTTTTTATTCATGATATACATTAATAAAAACATATACATTTTTTTAACATTTAATACATGTTTACAATTTCATGTTTAATTAATATTTTAGCATTGATGGGAACTCTCTCATGATTAACAACAAGTAGAGTCGATATTTCTCAAAGACAATAAATATATATAACTTAAATATTTTTAAGTGGTCTCAATATATCACATAAGAGATTCAATTTTAAAATAAAAATATAATAATTAAATATTAAATAAAATTATCATATTCCTAATAAAAAAACTAACAAATTGATATATTCTATACCTAATAAAATATGTATATAATCGATATAATTCATCATCATAATTTCATTAATAACACCGCACCGCTTCACACCACTCCTAACGTTCCCTGCCAATTCGTGCGTCACTCTCATCTCATCAGTTCTCACTTCACTACGTCAACTTTAAAATAATACGAAGTTATTATTATTTTTTAAACCAAATTGAAATCACGAAAATGCATGAATTTTTATTATAAAAAAGTGATAATACATAATGACGGCTGATTTTGGTCTCAGGGTAATATTGGAATATCACTCCCGAGGAAATCCTCCTTCAATAGTGAATTTGTTTGGTTATGGGGGACCAAAGGCAAACTTAGCAGAAAAACAGATAAATGCACCAATCGACAAGGAGATTTAACGTGGTTCGGTGGATTTGGATCCGACCTACGTCCACGGGCACAAACATGATGATACTTTTATTACTGAAATACGCTTCTCGGATCTTTTTTGTGTTTACAAGTCAGAGCTTGATGATTCTGATCTCAACTTTTAACCTCCTACTTGTTACCCCTTTTACCTATGCTCTACCCTCCTATTTATAATAGTGTAGAAATCATATTCCTATTTGTACAAGAATTTCCTAGTTGAAACAATTTCGTTTCCCATAAGGATTCCTAGTCAAAACTGTTCCCTTTTCCCATAAGGATTCCTAATCAAAACTACATTTACTTCATTTATCCTATTAGGATATTAACTCACCAGTTTTCCTCATGAAAATAGGATAACTTGTCATCTTATCCACAAGGATATGGTATTATCTTCAGGAGCACTCCTCGCTATATGGTCGGTCTTCATGAGGTCGGTCACAATAGTTTTTTGTACTGAGAGTGCTGCTGTCGACCTAATAATTGCCCGGTCATCCAATCTTTAAGTGGTCGGGTTAACGATCTTAAGTGCTCGGCCCCTGACTCATGTGGTCGGGTCGGTATTAATGATCCGGACCAATAAGGGAATTACCCTTTTACCCCTGTCGTGCTGCTTAAATGACATAGTGCCCGGAAAACACCATCAACACATAACTACGAATAATAATTAATAATTAATAATCAACCATCAAACTATCATTATCAACACCATTCACAATCAAATCAAAAAATTAACTAACAAAAATTATAAAAAACCAAATTGAAATCACGAAATTACATGGAAAAAAATGTGATAATACATGACTATTAATAATAATTAATAGTCTGTGAGTATAGGATTCATGATTCATCTTGAGGTCATGAATTCGAATAATTCGGTCCACAATGAAATTTTCAATTATTTAGAAAAAAGAAAAAAGAAAAAAGAATAATAACTAATAATCAAACATTAAACTATCATAATCAGCATCCTTCACAATCGAATCTAAAAATTAACAATTAAAAAAACTCCTAAAGCAAAATCATCAACTAATCTGTCATCATCTATATAGATCTACATGAACAAAGCAACAGTAACAATGAATCCAGCCAAGTAACAGGCGAAAGCAACTCTGTTCAAAGAGACGCTGTTGCCTGGAGCGGAGGTAGGAGCGCCAGTTGGACGGAGGGATCCGCTGCTTGGAGAGAGCGGAGTGTTAGCGGGAGAGACGGAGGGAGGCGGAGACGTCGGTGAGAGAATCGAAGCCGCTCATAAAAACTTATTAATTTTTTAGATTTGAGATATATTTATATTTATTATTTTCTTTTGTATTATTTTTATAAATTTTTTATTTGATAGAATTTTATTATTTAAAAATTAATAATAAAATAAATAAGAAATAAATATTACGTATAAATAAATAAATAATATATTATAAATTATAAAATTGATAAAATATGTAATATTTATAAAATTAATACCTGACGCCTAATAATTTAATATGCCGGCAGATTTAAACACCAGGCGACTGATTCATGGGTGTTATTAAACGTTGAATCTAAATGCAACGTGCCCTTCTTTATTCAACTACCAGACCCATCAGTCGTTCACAAATCTTCCATTGCAGGTACTATAAATTAAAATGCTCACTGAAACGTCCAACTTTGATTAGAAGCGGAGACCCATTTGACTTTCTCTTTGATTTCACTCTGTTTCAGGGAAAGTTGCGACATGGTTCGTGAGAATTTGATCTCTCAAGTTAAAAATTCTGTGAATTTGCGGCTGTCTAATGTGTCCATGTATGAATATCAATACCCAATTGTTTCATTTTTCTTTTTGTTTTAGTAATTTCATGTTGAATTTCTTATGTTTTGATGTTTAATTCATGGCCAGTTACACTGCTGAAGTACTAGAGATTCAAGCTGATGATCCCAAATTTCATATTCTATTTGTTCCTGGAAATCCAGGTTTGTTTTGTTGTAGCTGTTGTTGTTGATTCAGTTGTTATAATTCATCAAAATTATGAACTGGGTTTTTTTTTTCTTGGGGCAGGTGTTATTACATTTTATAAGGATTTTATAAAATCATTATATGAGCATCTTGACGGAAATGCATCCATTACAGGCATGACATAACTATTTCTTTGTAATGGTTTTGTGAAATTCAATTTTTTTTAATACATGATTTGTTTGCTAATGAGTTGCATTTATGGGTTCAATGACAGCCGTTGGGCATGCAGCTCAAACGAAAAGGGTACTTGCATTCTTAAAATTTTTTCTTTTCAATGGTTACATAACTTGCATTCTTATAGTCTTAAATAAAGAATTCCTGATATGTTATTAAAATTGGAGAAAGAGTATTTGATAATGCTTCATTTTATCTAGTGGCTAGCTTTTTTAATTTACAAATCTTTTTCTGCTTCTTTATAAGGCATCCTATGCAATACAACTTGTTTTTGTTACTTTGCTTGTTTGATTGATAGTGCAGCTACTCCTTTTGAACATGGTTTTTATTTTCTTTCCTCTTCTTGTCAGAATTTTGACCGTGGAAGGTTGTTTTCTCTTGATGAACAAACAGATCATAAGGTAACATTCCACTTGTTTTATGAGCCTGGTAACAGTGACATTCATTCATTAAAGTTTCAAATTTTCCCATTGGTTGCTAGAAATAATGTTCTGTAGTGGTTAATAGTGTGGATTTGTAGAGGCGTTGCTTTTACAGAGCTATATTAAAGTAATTGATCTGCATGAGTTTGAACTAGGTACTCGCCGTTAAAAATATTGAGGAACTTATTTCCATGTCTTTAAATATTTCCCTAGAATTAAGTAGATCATGTTTGTCTAGTTTGCTACTTCTATATGCTTCCCATTACCATACTCTTCTTTTCTATATTACTCTCTTTCTTAGTTTTTTGAGTCGGTCGGTATAACACTTTATGATATTGTATTATAATAATCTTCATTTGATCTTAAACTTTTTGCAGATGGACTTCATCAGACAGGAATTACATAATACAGAAGTTCCTATAGTACTGGTGTGACCATTTATACTGTCATGGATTTAAAGTTGATAGTTCTATATGATGCTGACTTTTTGAAAGTGCCTTGTCATCTATATAAGCACTCTTTTAGCTAAATTGACTTCTGGTTGGCGGTTGCACATCATCTCTCGCATACATGCACAAATTAAAATATATTTAGAAATTAAAAAAAAAATGGTTGGAAAAGTTTTTTTCCTGGGTGATTTCACATCAGACATCAATTATATAAAATGTGTGTTTCGTAGTATAGTTTGGTTTTGATTTTAATTTTTGGTAGTTACTGTTTGTCTCTGAAGGTTGGGCACTCTATTGGTGCATATGTAGCTCTGGAAATGCTAAAGAAGTCTTCAGAAAAGGTGATGACCACATTCAACACAATTTGATACTTCATTACACATTTCATTATACTTCTCATTTCAGTGGGGACTGGGGATACACTATGCCCCTCGCCCCAAACCCCACTTCAAGCCTGCAATGGCACAATTTTTTTTTTAAATCTGTTAATGTTTATATACATATTGGCCCTAAATTGTACTTTTGTACTTTGGCCCCTTTTGTTTTATTTCTTTACACCTTCAATCTCTAATCTCTAATTTCTAGTTTCTGGTTTGTCATTGTCTCACGTTTCAAACTTTGGAAAGCTTGCTCGTGACTACTTAATTCTGTTGTGATAGGTGATATATTACATTGGACTGTATCCATTTTTGGCTCTAATCCGACCGTCAGTAACACAATCTATTATTGGCAAAGTTGCAGCGTAAGGTTCTTCACCATTATGAGTAACATTACGTCCCCCAGTTTGTTTGCTACAGTTGTGTGGATGCTTCCTTTGTGTTTTATAAGCACTACACTTTATGGCAATGCATTCCCAATGTGTGCGTGTTCTTCTTTCTCCGATGTACTTTTCTCACCTGATTTAATGCTTACTCCTCTTGTCCATCACCTAGGATTCACTTATTGGGACTTCGGGCTGATAGGATTATAATATGCTCAAGTAGTTATCACTTTATCTGCTGCTTTTATGAATAAGTTTTAATTTGGAACTCTGTTGATCCTAATTATTAAAACTTAATACTCGTTATTCAGTTATTCTTTTGAATTTTTGACCTGGAACTAATGTGTGGATTTTGATCAAACAAAATTTTATGAGTTGCAGGTCTTCCATTGCATCAGCTGCTCTTAGTTTCGCAGTAGCATCTTTGGGAATATTACCTAGTGCTGCATTAAGATTTTTTGTGTCTAAATCTCTTGGAAGATCATGGTCTGCTACTGCAGTCGAGGCTACATGCACTCACTTATCACAGGTGAAGTATTACCTATTGTAATAGATTAAAGAGTTGGCTTCGTGTTGCAAAGTTACATTTTGAGAAAATTTCAATTTCTTTTTCTTTTTCCCTCTTTTCTGCTATGCATTATTAAATCTATTTATGTCCAGTAGATACTGTCTTGGAGGGCACTGAAATGTGCTTTCTTCTTAGTAAATGCTAAAATAATATATATTTACCAGAATATTAAACTCTAGGCATTTGATTGTATTCTACTTTTTGAATTCAAATTAACTCATTCAAATTTAATATGTTTCAGTATCATGTTATGCGGAATGTGCTCTTTATGGCCATGTCAGAGTTTAAACAGGTAAGACATTGATTTACACATGTATTAAAATCAGGAGGTAATGATGCCAGCGTTTCTTACTAAACAATATTTTTTCTCCATTTCTACAGTCCATATTCTGAAATTGTAATTGGTACTAGAAAAACCAGTATATAAATTTTTATGAATAATGCAATGCGTATATGAAGCTATAGTTCTGGTATTCACTGTCCTCTTCTCACTTGGCTTTCATATTATATAATATTTGTTCATTGCCCATGCACCTCACTCTAACTATAACTAGAACCAAGTTCGATCAAAGAGGTATATTTGAATGCTTATATGTCATATAACCATTTCAACTCACTGAGGAAGTGACTTTGCATTCAACTGATTGCCAATCATTCAAGGGAATTGGCACCTCCACCTTTCACCAAAGACTTAGCACAAAAATATGCTCCCTCTCCTATGAAACAAACATTTGTTTATATACTAAAACCCTAACTCTGAAATGACCCAAATACCCCCAACATTTATCTTAATTACCCAGTCCTATCATAAACTTCCTTTTCTTTATGCTTAGTTGTGATAAGGGTATTTATTTTCCTGTCATGCTATTTACTTTATGCCTGTTGTATCAACTATTGAGTACGCAATGCATAGATTATTGATTTATCATTACCATTATTTTCTTGTGTTTCAAGCAATGACTGAGTAGGCACGCTACTCATATTGGAGTCTTAAGAGTTAAAATAATAAACTTTGTGCTGACTTTGGCTGTTTTTGTTAGCTAACAGAAACACCAGATTGGGCATTTATGAGAGAAAATCAGAATAAAATCGCATTTTTGTTTGGCGACGATGATCACTGGGGTCCACTGGAGATGTATGAAGAGGTAAGGACGAATTCATCAATTTTCCTCTTTTAAGGATAATTTTGCTTTGCAAAAAGCTTCAATGGTATGCTTTGCAAAAAGCTTCAATGATATGCTCTGCATATATGTAGCACCTGGGAGGAGTATACATATATGAGGAGGAAGTCATATGTGCATTGCGCTTTAGATGTAATAGTAGGGTGTGATTGACTATTGCCGTTGCCATTCTTCCTCCTCACATCTTCCCTCCCACCCTCAACCTTAACAGCTAGCATCATTAGCAACTTGAATAACTTATAGGTTGGTTAGTACTCAAGTCACTTCATCATCAAAAGGGGCATTTTATATTTTTTCCACTTACCCCGGTCTGGGGGCATGGAAACTTACTTGCTAGATGAGTTGTAACTAACAATGAGTGTTTCTGAAAACAACATTAATTAGTGCCGCATCCATGAGGAATTGAAAGATATTGAAGGTTAAGCAGTACAGTTATAGCGAGAATCCTGATAAAATACCTTCAGCAAGATTAGGGTGTTGAAAATGAATTTACAGCAACAGTTGTGATGCCACTTATGTTTTTACAATGAAAGTTGTTTCTTGATGTTGAGTCGTTCCTTGTCGTTTTCTTCTCTAAACCAGTAGAGATTTCTAGGCGAATTAGGTGTACTCGTCATCCATACGCTCATCAAATAACATATTTATTTTGAATTAAAACACGTATGATTCTTTTGCAAGGGTGTATTAGAGTTGTCCTACCTAAGACTTTTTTGCTTGATCAGATTTTGTTCTTCCTTCTAGCATTCCTCAGTCGATTGCACAGGCTCATTTTTAACCCATTATTTGGTGCTCATAGATCTCCAAGCAAGTCCCAGATGTTCCTATAGCAATTGAAAGGCATGGCTACACTCATAATTTCAGTTGCTCCGAGGCTGGCTCAGCATGGGTTGCTTCCCACGTAGCTGGCTTGATAAAGAATAAAATTTCAAGCTCAAGCAATTAAAGGTCAGACTATTCCTTGCTACATTTTCGGATTTTCATGTCTACTTATCTCAAATATTATGCTCTTCTCTAGTAAGTTTCAATTTCCTTCGCAAAAAGTCGAGGATCGACTGTATACCAATCTCTCAATATATATATATATAATAGTCAACTTCATCTAAGTGGCTTGGTGGTGTAGGGTCCAGGATCTCACCTTGAGGTTATGGGTTCGAATCCAGGGGGTGCACTTCTTGTAAGAGCCTGGGACAACCGGTGATTTTACCTGCACCGCAGCCCAGAATGAGTGGTTTGTTGGTGGATTTCCATCGTTTCCAAAAAAAAAATCTAATGGAAAACGGCTTTTGGATGTTTGTTTGATATTATAGTAATGGACAAACAAACTTTAAACATTGATACATATAAATATTGAATCGCAATTGGCACTCTGTTGGTATTAGAACCAAACCCTAAAGTTATTATAAGCACTTAATGCTTGTGGATGAGATCATTGCTGATATTAGTACTTGTAAATTGGAATGGAACTATCATCTAATAATTTAATTAGGAAAGCACACACAACAAAGAATGCCAGCTGTATCATAAGATTACAATTTAGAAGAAAGCTGGTCATATTAGCTTTTCTTGTAGTTAGTGTCCCGTGGCTCTTGATTTTTGGACCAAACTCGTTTGTTGAAAAAAATCCCAAATTGATTAACACAATTTTTGATTGAAAAAAAATAAAAAAAATTAAGAACAAAGTTGTGTGCTAGTGGATTGATGGTATACTATCGAGAGACTTTTTAATTAATTTTATTATAGTGTTTTAAATCATTTTTCATATGTTTGACACGCTATTTAGAAAGCATAATAGTTTCTAAATTAACTATTTGCATTAGCTAAGATACGAAAGTAGGAGAAGTGTCATAATCCAAAGTGCAATTGGAGCACAAGTATATTGTAACAACATGCTTAATAAAGGAATATTATTCATATTATAAACAGATGAACGTATTGAAATAATATAATATGAATCAACATGCTTATTGAGTGAGTATTTTTTCGGAGTCATGTCCCATGATGTAAAAAATCAGTAATTTATTCTAATATGTAATGGAAAATTTTTGAGGACATTGGACACGATTATCAGAGATTAGTTGAGATGCATGTAAACTGATCCGAACACTTCGATTATAAAAATAAAAATAAAATAAATGGGGCATGATATTATAATAATTATACTATTGATTGTCTTTTTTTTTTTTTTTTTTTTTTTTTTTTTTTTTTTTTGAAATCGTTGGAAACCCCGCCACCAAACCACCCATTCTGGGCCGCGGCGCAGGTAAAACCCCCGGCTGCCCCAGGCTCTTACAAGAAGTTGCACCCCCTGGATTCGAACCCAGAACCTCAAAGTGAAATTCTGGACCCTTCACCACCAAACCACACCCCTTGGGGGCTACTATTGATTGTCATGAGTGCGGAAAACACGAATAATAAAAATTAATTACAAGATCCCAATTTGATACTGGATTATTCACTGTACCAGTACAGCCCCGCGTATCCAATGGTTCAAAATACACGGACAAATCCATCAACGATACATCATTCCTGCCTGTTATTGTCAGGGTATTTTTTAAAGTAAGACTTCTCATTTCTCCCCCTTACCTTAAGTTTATTATTTTTGTTTTATTTTCATTAAATACTCATCTTTATTCGTTTAACGTGGGATACATTAATGTGACACCAAGGATAGTAGATTTACTAAGAGTAATAACAAAACCGGCCTCAAAATTTTTATATTTTTTTTTTCATTTAAAAGATAAAATGGAGATAAAATTCAAATTGATTTGTAGTCTTATACCTCTTCCATTATTCAAACAAGGGTGATCAATTAATTAAACCTTATTTGAAAATCGCTTAACTAAATCCCTAAATGAAATCCTTTGAATGAAAATGTATTTCGATAATAGGAGAGAATCACTTTTTAATAATCTTTTTTTAAAAGTAAAACTATAAGAGTAACTCCAAAAAAAAATTCAAATGTTATTTAGGTCCTAAATAAAATAACCACATCATTAAAATTGGTTCTAAAAGAGATAACAATTGAGATTCTTCAAATTAGATTTTAGTTATCACTATTCAATATTGAATAGTGATTTATCTTCCTTCAAATATTATTATATAATATTTTATCTCTTCACTTTTATTACAGTGATGGTAGTTAGAGTTACTAATAACTATTTATATATTAAAATAATAAAATTAAAGTGAGTCTCATCCAATTTAATTAAATTAATATGAATCTATTTATATTATATTTCTTCTTAATATTATATAATTTTTATATCACATTATCATCATTACTTATAATTATTTTTATATTAAAATCATATAACAAAAGTAGGTCCTTCAATTTGATTAAAATAATATAATCTAATTTTTTTGGTTAAACTAAGTACTTGAATAGTGAAATTAGATGAATCTTTTGAAATTATTCCAATTGATTCAATTCAATTTATTTAAAATATGAAGTAACATTCTCCTTTATCGAAGTAAATTTTTTACACAATGCTCATGGTCGCTATAAACATCAAGTCTGGTTTAAACATTTATATATATATTATAACATCCGTACGTAAAAATATATAAAAATAAATGATGTGGACTTAATTGATTCAAATGAACTAACTGCGTACTTTTTTTTAAAATCATTAACGATTAGGGTCCCAAAAGTCATGCTCAATCATCAAAGACAAACAAATAAAATGTGTGGTTCAGATCAAATTGTGATGTCCAAAATCAGACAGACAAATTATAATATCACCAGGGACCCCTTCAGCTCACATGCAGAATTTATACACTCTATTTTCCTCCTTCCCACAGTCAAATAATCAACCATATTGAATCCGTCAAACCATCCATCCCAAATTTAAACGAAACCGGTCAAATTTCTGATTATTTCAGACTCTTACAAAAAATACATCATCTAGATTTGAAGCTATGATGAACATATTACGTTATCAGTACCTTCATCTCTTACCGGTCTTTACCCTCACATAGTGCATTTGGATAAATTTATGTTTTCAACATTAATTATAATAAATTTTAGAGATTAAAATTTAATTGCATACGTGACTAATGGGATTAAAATTCGTTGATGTCCTGGTTATATTTTTTTAGAGAATAAGTTGAATGCAAATTCTCTGTAGGTGTTTTATCACTTTTAATTCAAGCAATAGTTTATAATTAGAGGTAGCAATTTTAGTTACCATATACTTCTAAATTTAAGTAAACATGAACATGTTTCGTTTAATTAATAATCGTGTTAATATTTTTGAACACGAACATAGTCCTTTTAATAAACCGACCTATATGACTTGATATGATTAATAAATGAGTCAATTTTAAGTTTGATAAGAATATTGATATTATAATTAACGGGTCAATTTCATATTTGTTAGGAATTGTGACGTTGATTATTTTCCGGTCACACGATTCGGACATGATTATTGTGTTTGATATGTTTATACTTTAGTCACACAGTCCCACCATGTAATTTTATCATAATTGAACTTTAAATTTTTTAAATTAAATTAATAATATCCGAAATGATGATAAATATCCAAAGTCCAAAATATACAATTATCCAATCGATAACTAACAATCATAATATAAGCCATTGCAATAGAATATTTAATAACTAAGATTCATCCTAAATATGAAATTTATGCAAATTTGCACATGCAATTAACAAATTTCATTTCCACCAAATATCACCAAGTTAATAAACAGATCATAAATAAATTTTTGTATCGTATTAACAAGAAACACGAATATTATTTATATAAAAATAGATAAACACGTGCATTGAATTATTATAATATAAATCGACATGCTTAATAAATGAAGGGAAATGCTAACGAGTGCCCTTAGGACATTCGTTAAGGATCCATTTTAGGAAAGTTTTCATCGGAAAACGGAAAAAATAATTAATGTTTTGACAACTTTTTACATTCCCATAAAAAATGATGTGAAAAGTTTCCAAAAATGGATCCTATAAGGGCACTCGTTAGCATTACCCATGAATGAATTGTCATGATCTTACAATAATTAATAATCGTATCAATTTATTAAAATCTGCACCGCTTGGTTTCTATGGATGTTACTATTAATTGTCGTGAGTGCAGGAAACAATAATAAATACAAAATAATTAGAAGAAGATCCAAATTTGAATACTCGAATTATAAATTATTCCCGCACATTAACTGTACCAGTACATGCCCGCGTTCGGGTAAAGGTGCCGGATCCATCTTGTAAGATCTAACCATTGGAGAATAATCCAACGGTTCAAAATCACATACAAATCCATACATGAACTGCTGTCAGTGTATTTTTTAAGTACCCCCACCAGAATTCTCATTTCTCCCCCTTAACTTATGTTTATTATTTTTATTTTATTTTCATTAAATACCTTATCTTTATTTGTTTAACTTGGAATACATTAATGTGACACCAAGGATCGTAGCTTTACCAAAAGAATAATAACATAACGAGTCCTCAAATTAATTATCTCCTATTTGAAAATCACTTGATTAAATTTCTAAATAAAATTATTTTAAATGAAAATATATTTAGATAATATGAGAGAATCACTCTCTAATCATCTAATTTTTTAAGTAACATTCTCATTTATGGAAGTAAATTTTTTACACAATGCTCATGGTCTCTATGCACATCAAGTCTGGTTTAAACATTTTTTTAAAAAAAATATTATAACATCCGCAAGTAAAAATAAATGATATATATGGACTTAATTGATTCGAATGAATTAACTACGTACTGTTTCTGAAAATCATTAAGAATTAGGGTTCCAAATGTCATGCTCAATCATCAAAGACAAACAAATAAAATGTGCGGTTCAGATCAAATTGTGAAATCCAAAATCAGACAGACAAGTTATAATATCACCAGGGAGAGGGACCCCTTCAGCTCACATGCATAATTTATAGACACTCTATTTTCCTCCTTCCCATTCCCACAGTCAAAATACTCAACCAAAATCGCTAATCTTTTTCAACTCCTCACAAACAAAACTTTTTCCATTGCAATGCCAACAGCAACAACAAGAAAAAAGCTCATCCTCAACACAGTAGCTGTTAGCTTAGGATGCAGCAGCGGTTGCAAGAGACCAAAACTCTCATTCATCTTCCACCCAAAACCAAAATCCAAAAAACAAGATTACCAAAAACACCCTCCTCGTACGAGTCTTTACAACAACTCCACAGCCACCACATTGTCACCCAACACGGATACCACCACCCCTATGACGACTCAGTACTGGGACACGACGCCGGACGTCGAGAAAACACGACAGGTTCGAGGGTTCGGTCGTGTAGGCGGCGAGAGCGTGGCCGTCGAGAAAGAATCGGACGATCCATATTTGGACTTCAGGCAGTCGATGCTGCAGATGATAATGGAGAAGGAGATATATTCGAAAGATGATTTGAAGGAACTTTTGAACTGTTTCTTGCAACTTAACTCGCCGTATCATCATAAGATTATTGTTAGGGCTTTTACTGAGATCTGGAATGGGGTTTATTCAGTCAACTCAGCACCTGGTTCTTCCTCGAAGTTGCATTATTACGGGCATGGCTTTGGATTCAAGTGATGATGATGATGATGATCACGTGAGTTCTGGTCAATGGTACACGTGGTGCTTTTGTGTTTGGTATGATTACATATCCCTGACAAATAAATCTTGTGTACATCTGCAAATGTGGCTCTTTATCTAGTTCTACTTATATTTTTTTAAGTATATGTTAGCAGCGTATGTACAAAGATTTTGATGCAAATGTAATGGCAAGGATCATATGATTAAGATTTAAGCTGTTAATTCCTTCATTTTTTGACCACATTTTTCTTGTACATTTGGAAATTTTAGTAAGGGTTAGTTGGTTAAAGCTAGCTAAATAAAGCTAATGGGTTATTATAAAATAAATAAATAAACAATGGCTAAGTTAATGGGTTTCGGTGTTTGATGGTAATTTTTAGACGGTGGGAAAAGATAGGTATTGGGATTTGTCTTGAAATTATAATGTTGGGAGTTCCGCATGCGTTCATTTTTTTAAGGAGCTAATTTACATAGTGAAACTTAAAAACGCTCGAACACGTTCCAGCGCTTACCCAGTCCCAGTGGCTGGCTGGCTGGCTATACAGTGGAGAATTAACAAGTGGAAGCGGTTGGGTTAATTAATTAATTAATTAATGATTTATAATGGCGTATTAAATGTGAAAAATTAATGTAAATTAAATGAAATGAGTTCGGTGTCTGTGCGTTTTCCAAGACTGGGGGGGCCCACTTGTGTACAGTAAATTGTAAGGATAGTTTCCACTTCAAGAATGGGACTTTGACCGTTCGATCTCATCTCATGCCGTATAGCTCTGTTACACGCTGCAAGAGTTCAAGTAATCTAGTTCCTATATGTAAATAAAATGAGCAATAATATATACACAACCCATTAATTATATGTTCCCAAAAAAATAATAATAAATATTATCAAATTATTAAATTATTTTTTTCTTTTTCACTTTTCTATTTTTAATTTTGTCATTATTAATAATGTGTGGTTTTTGGATTAGATTGGAGTTGTGTATAAATCATTTCTCAAATAAAAATTGAACTAAAATATTCATCAGCTCCTCATATGTTTTTTTAAAAAATAAATAAATTAGAAAGTGTTTTCCTTATGTAAATAATATTAAAGAAATATTATTTTTTATTATGGAATCAATTTCAAAAGATATAATTCCTAAAATCCTTAAGTTTTATGATTTTATTATATTTCCATTATTAGTATTAGTTATTTCCTAATTTGGTTTATATGTAGCATATATAAAGATCCATATAATTGTAAATATAATATAGAGTAAATTTAAGATTTTCTTTCATTATCTAACAACCGCTAGCAAAAAGAATCGACAAATTAAATTTGTATTGAATCCTAAACAAATCGAATCAAAATGTGATGAATTCGTATTCGATTCGTTTATAAAACGAATCGAATACGAATATTCATTTAGTCATGTATTATTCAATAGCATAAATTATCATAAATTATTTACATTAATTTTTCATAAATATATACGTATGAAATACATAATTACTATATTTACTAAAAATAGCTCACCAAACATCGATAATATTATTTTTTTCTATGGTGATTAGCTATGATTTCTCTAATCTTAATTAAAAAAATAATAATAACTAGTAAAATAAAATAATAAAATGAATCCTAAACGAATAAACGAATCAATGAGCTTAAATTTGTATTTGATTCGTTTAATCGAATTGACCCATTTATTAAACGATTTCATTTTTAAACCCGTATTTGCTTTAAAGCGAATCGAATCGAACGAATAAATAAATCATAACCTAAATTGCCGCCCCTACTGTGAACCAACCGTACCACTCTCAGCCTCAAGCAAACATGGGTCACCAGACCTTGCACTCAACAGGCCTTAACCAATCTTCTCACAAGACGACGTCTTTAACCCATTTGTCAATCCCTCTAAAGCTCCCAACATGAAAAATGTTTCCATCTCACTCGCACATATAAACAACCCCCGCAGCTTTCAATTAGATTTCACTTTTGAGGATTTTTTTTCACATCTTTGGTTTAATTATGATAATTATGTGTTTAGTGTTCTATTTATTAATAGAAACTAGTCTTTTCTTATTGCTTTTTAAGTTGCGCTTTTTCTTTTTTTTTTTTTTTTTTTTTTTTTTTTTTTTTTTTTTATGTTTTTTGGGCTTTTACTTTGGCTCTCTTTCGGGCATTTGATTAGCTCTCTCAGGTTTCGGCACTATTTCGGAATTTCACTCCCTCTAAGGTTTCAGCTCTCTCTCTCAGGCTTCGGCAATCTGTCTGGATTTCACTCTCTATCGGGTTTCGGTTCTCTTTCTGGATTTCGCTCCCTCTCAAGTTCCAGCTATCATGCTTTGACAATTTGTTGGGATTTCATGCCCTCTCGGGTTTTGTCTGTCTCAGTCTTTGGCTTTCTTAGGCTTCGACATCCTCTTGAGATTTCACTCTCTCTAGGACTTTGGCTCCCCCTTCGGGCTTCGTATGTTAAAGCTCTCTCTCTTGGGCTCCCCCCTCATTTTCGGGCTTCATAGGTTAAAGCTCATCAATTATCTCACAGTTTCCAGCCTCCATGTTTCAAGATTTCCAATTTTAAGACCCCGCTCTCCGATTTCAATATCCAACATCAAGCTCGTTCCTTCGTCACCAGCTTGAGTTTGGGGGGGGGGGGGTGTTAAGGAAATATTATATCTTTATTGTGGAATCAATCTCCAAGATATGATTATTAGAATCCTTAAGTTTTATGATTTTATTATATTACCATTATTAGTATTAGTTATTTCCTATTTTGATTTTATATGTAATTTATATAAAAATCCATATCATATTATCGTAAATATAATATAGAGTGAATTCAAAATTTTCTTTCATTTTCTAACAAACAAATCATCCATGTTTAAATATTAGAAGAAGTATGGACTAAAAAAAATCAATTTCACATATGCCTTGGCTTTTATGAGATGGAAAAAAATTTAGATGCCTCGAAGAGTGAAAGTAAATTAGAAAAAATAGTGAGGAACCACCGCCACCGGTAATAGAATAGTAAACAATTTAGGGATTGAAGTTCCTCACGTGCGTATTACAAAGTGGAACTTACTTCTTTGTTTATGAAAAAAACAGTTGAAGGAGAATTGTTCGAGAAATAAGTTTATCGATTTATCCCTAAAATGAAAATCAATTGTCTAACACAAAGATTATAAAAGGCCATTTTAGCCGATGAGAACTGTGCTACTGAGTTACAAGTCCTAAAATTGAATTGAATTGAGTTACTGCTTGATTTGAACTTGCCATAATTGTTTGGATATCCTTAAAATCCCATAAGATATCTTTGAAAATAGAACACCTCTTAAAACCAAATTTACTACATCCTGACTCAATAATATATAAAACGAAAACAAGTTGGCTTACACTACATGCATGCTTTATCCCAAGTCCAGTTGTCTTGTGTCCAATACATACATATAAAAATTTAAATATTGATTACAAATATCTCATTCAAACGAGTCTTTTGAACGGATCCGGTGTCATTTATTGGGTTGAATTGAATGTGGGGTTGACTAACGGAGGTGCAAAAGAAAATCAAAATAAATTGTTCAGAAGAAGATTAAACAAATGAAAGAGTGCTGAGAGATCAGGCGAAGCGTTTCAATATACAGAGTGTGATAGTAAAATCTCAATCTCGATTTCAACTTTCTTTCTCCATATATAACTATTTCATAAATGTATTGTCTGATAAAATTATAAAGAAATAAAAAAATAAAAATGAATGTGATCTGGCTCTGAAGAGTTTGTCAAATCAAAATAAAAAAAATACAGAAACCAGCAAGTGGGAATGTTACGTTGAAATATGCATACACGTTAGATAGTGGAAAACACAGGGAACCTTCATTGAATTGAATGAAATTCAGGAGCGGCAGATTCAGATGTTAATTCCCATTATGTCTTTGTCATCTATATATGAAATCGATGCAACATAAATTACATGCCAGTTCAGCTCACACTTTTCTTTCAATACCTTGCCCTACAAATAATTTGGGACACGTAGTTTAAGAGTCATTTTCTACTAAGATTTCCTTTCCCTAGTTGAAAACTTATTATTGAAATTCATTTTTTATTTTTTAATTTATTTATTAAACTAATATTTCCTTTCCCTAGTTGAAAAGTTATTATTTAGCTCCACAAAATAATTTTAATTGCTTTTCAAGTATGTCTAGTTAAGTTTCAACTAGTAGCACAAGGACAATCTTTATCTAGTCTAGTCTATAAAACAACTTTCTTTGATAGTGGGAAACCCTGGTTTCTTTATAGGGAGGAAAAAAAAAGTTCATAACATTTATGAAAAGTTGGGAAAGCAGTTCGAGGCATGAGTTAGTGATAAATAGTTTATGACTTTATTATTAGGTTTTGGGTTATAGTCCAATGGGTGTATTTTTGTTAGGAAACATAATCCCTAATATATTTACATGTTTGTCCTCTTAGGATCTAACCATACATGTATTACTAGTCCTAGATTTATTTACATGCTAATTGAAATAAATCTATATTAACCACAACACAATTGCATACATTTTATGCTTGTAGAGACCTCTTAATCAAACTTAATTGATTGCTTAATTCAATAAGCAAATGATCTTATTTATAGGAGGGAAATCAAGTCACTATGCATTGATTACTATTAATCAAATTATTAGGATGCATAATGACCTTTTCTAACCCTTAGAAAAATGTTAACATCATGAGTGCACCATATGTTCCCCATTTAACATTTCACTAATTGTTGTTACTTAACAACCCTTGTTGTTACTTAATTATTTGATTAACAACTCTTGTTGTTTACTTAATGATGATATCATTACCAATTGTTGTTACTTAACAACACCAAATAATTAACTTAATAATTTCCAACTTGAAATTATTACCAATTGTTGTTATTTAACAACACCAAATAATTAACAACAATTATTTGATTATCAACAAATAATCAACAATTTTCCAACATCTTCCACTCACATATGATGGGATCAACAATTTTTATTATCTATACAAGAATAATTCATACTTTGCAATTGTGCCGTGCGACCAGCATACTTCGAGAGCTCATTTGCTGTACATCTGTTAGGAATATATAGCCGCTCGAAAAATGGATAGAACCATAGTGAATTATGTATGCAGTATCCTCGATCATTTATCACATCAGATCTCTCTCGATCTCTTTTCGAATGTAATATTTATTTTGTATTCACAATCAAGTTGGATCACTTAGAACAACATAATTGGTCGACCAGTGAATACAAGCTAATGTGATATTACTCATATAATGATCTTTCTCATTTCTCGAATCTCTCAACTTTGATTCAATTCGCTTTTCCAGAGATGTTCTTTCAGATCGAATCTCTCATGATCTTTCAGCAACACTCCAAGATAGCGATCATCAAATCTAAGTTTTAAGAAGCAGACAAGAGTCTAAAGGGTACAATGTGAGATTGAAATAATCTCAAGGGTCTCACACAATATCAAGACTGAGATCTCTACTTGTATTACCCTCAATAGTCACAAATGTACACATGGTATGAAAACATGTGCTACGATATTCTCTCATTTCCCATGGAGCGCATGTCTCATAAAATACCGTACAGATTATAGTTCAGACAAACACAATGTCTAACTCATAACTGACATTAAGACAAGTAAAGTGAAACGAACTTATTCACCTTAGGTCATATCACAGAGAAAGTGACCCCATAACGACATTACTTAATTTTCAAGCTTGAGCTCTCTAAATTATCACTCAGATAATTAGCTTAAAAAATTTGTCTCATCTCCCATTAACACAAAGTAATGGAGGCGATTGCCCGTGTGAGAGGGCCAATCATTCACTTGTCCGACACACTTCTCATACTAACAAAAATATATTTTTTTAAACATGTATCAACATAATAACATGTAAGCATTGAACACAAATATCAATGAGTATTAACATTAGTAAACATTATTTGAGAAAAATACATATCATAATATGTAAGCACATTAACATCTACGCAATCTCTGAGTTTTTACATGTCTAACAAAGACATCTCTAGGAACAGGCTTGGTCAATGGATCTGCTACCATTCTTGCGTAGAAATGTACTTCATGTTTACCTCTTCTCGTGCAACTATGTCTTTCACAAAGTTATATTTGGTATCTATATGTTTCGTTTTACAATGGAATTTTGGGTCTTTTGTGTAGGCTATCGCTGCTTCACTATCACAGTTAACTAATACTGGACCAGAAGCTTCATTTGACATACCCAAATGATCCAAGAACATTTTCAACCATACAGCCTCTTGTACTGCCGATGAAAAAGCCACAAATTCAGCCTCCATTGTGGATAAGGCTATACAAGATTGTTTCTTACTGCTCCATGAAATGGCACCATTGTTTAGTAAGAAAACAAAACAGGAGGTAGATTTTCTTTCATCTAAATCTTCTCCCCAGTCAGCATCAGTATAGCCTCTCAATTGCAGATCATTTCCTTGATAACACAATGAGTAATCAGCTGTCCCTCTCAGATACCTAAATATTATTTTAACTGCTTTCCAATGTGCTAGTCTTGGATTGGATTGGTATCTACTTACCATTCCAACAGCGAAACAGATATCAGGTCTTGTACACAACATTGCGTACATTAAACTTCCAACTGCATTTGCATAAGGAACTTTCTTCATTTGTTCCTTTTCCTGTGGAGTTTCAGGACACAATCTACGACTCAAAGCTTCAGTTTTCGTGATAGGAGTATCAATGGGTTTGCAAGCCTGCATTTGGAAGCGTTCAAGAATTTTCTTTATATATGACTCCTGTGAAAGAGATAATAAATTCTTTGAACGATTTCGTGAGATCTTAACCCCAAGAATATATGCAGCTTCACCCATATCTTTCATCTCGAAGTTAGATGATAGCCATTCTTTAATGTGTTTTACAAACTCCTTATCATTTCCGGCTATAAGTATATCATCCACGTACAAAGATAAGATAATGAACTTATCTTTATCTCTCTTGGTGTACACACAATGATCCTCATCTATCATTGTGAAATCATTCGAAATGATTGTATTGTGGAATCGTATATACCATTGTCTAGACGATTGCTTGAGACCATATATAGACTTTAAAAGTCTACATACTTTCTGCTTTTCATTTTCTTTTATGAAACATACTAGTTGTTCATGTAGATTTCTTCATCAAGTTCTCCATTGAGAAAAACAGTCTTTACATCCATTTGATGTAATTCTAGATCCATACTTGCTACTATAGCCAGAATCAAGCGAATTGAGGTAAACCTTACAACAGGTGAAAAAGTCTCTTCGTAGTCAATTCCTTCCTGTTGCGTATACCCTTTTGCCACAAGTCGTGCTTTATATCTTTCGATATTGCCATCGGCATTACGCTTTATTTTAAGAACCCATTTGTTCTTAACAGCTTTGCGTCCTTTGGGTAGATCAACTAATTCCCAAACTTGGTTGGACCTCATTGACTCCATCTCTTCTTCCATTGCTTTCATCCATTTTTCCTTAACAGGACACTGAAGAGCCTCTCTTATGTTTCTAGGTTCTTCATCATCTTGCAGGTAGAATCATAAAGGTTTCTCCTTCGATATCGAAACGACGTCGAGGAATGCCTATACGATTACTACGTCGCAATTGGGATTCTAGTGGTGGAACTGATTCCTCACTTTCGATATTATTCCCATTTGGATCGTGCACATTGCTCCCACTAGGATTATGTACATCACTCCCACTCGGATCACGTAAATGAGACTCGTGTGAAACTAATTCATCATTTTGAGATTCATGTGAAACAGATTCATCATGTTTTCTCAAATTTCTCTCATCACTCCCACTTGAATTAGGTAAACCCGAGTGTTCACCAATCATGTGATCCATGTGATCTTGAGTTTCATATAGAGATAAATCTTGACCTATCTCTCATTGCTTAGGAAAATCATTTTCTAAAAATGTGATATTCGTGATTCAAAATTTGTCACGCCTCCACTTTCATGTTCACCTATGCAAACATATCCTTTTGATTGTTCAGAATATCTTATGAAGATACTCTTTTTTCCTCTTGGGCCTAACTTTCCATGTTCGTGAGAACGCACATGAACATAAGCCGCACAACCCCAAGGTTTTAGAAAGTGAATATCTGGTTTACGACCTGTCCATAACTCATATGGTGTGGTGGACACAGATTTAGATGGCACTCGGTTAAGTACATATGTGGCAGTTAATAATGCATCACCCCAATAGGTTATAGGCAAATTTGCTTGTGCCATCATAGACCTAACCATCTCAAGAAGAGTTCTATTTCTTCTTTCCGCAACACCATTTTGTTGAGGAGAGTAGCAGGAGTAGTCAACTGACGACTAATTCATTTTTCATCACATAATTCTCTGAACTGATCAGATAAGTACTCACGACCACGGTCAGTGCGTAGTACTTTAATTTTCTTGTCCAATTGATTTTCTGTCAAATTCATAAATTTCTTGAAACATTCTAATACTTCGGATTTATGAGCAATCAAATAGACATAACCAAAGCGAGTAAAATCATCTATAAATGTGATGAAATAAGATGCTCCATGCCTTACCCTGACATTCATTGGACCACATATATCTGAATGAATTAATTGTAATGGAAATTCTGCTCTAGTCCCTTTTCCAAATGATTTTCTCGCAGTTTTTCCTGCCAAACAATATTCACAGGTTGACAATTCTACCTTCTCAATATTTCCCAGAAAACCTTCTTTGGCTAATCTGTTCATTCTTTGCTGGCCAATGTGGCCAAGTCTAGCATGCCACACAATTACATCACCATCATTATTGACAGTTGAAGTAACAAACGAAAAACTGGAATTGTGATTGAAACACTCAACATTCAATACAATAAAACCATCAAGAAAATAACCAGAACCATAGTGTATTGTACCTAAGTACAAATCAACAACAAATTTATGGAAGTTCAAATTGAAACCTAAATTAACCAAAACCAACACAGAGACTAAATTTCGACGAATTTGTGGAGCAAACAATACATCATGTAGTAGTAAAGTTTTTCCACCATGCATGACTAACTTGCATGTTCCTATGCATTTGACTTCAACCAGTGAGTTGTTGCCAACATATATCCACTTCACCCCAGGTGAAATTCATCGAAATTCCACGAAGGCATCTATATCCTTCGCTACATGGTCTGTGGCTCCTGAGTCTACAGTCCACAAAGGATTAGATTCAGTTAGAAAGATTGAACTTGAAACACATATTTCATTTAAATATACACGAAAGGTATTCACCTTTTTAGGCTCAGTGCAGTCACGAGCAAAATGACATTTCTTACCACAGTTAAAACATTTAACCTTTGCCATGTTTTTCTTTTTGGTATGACGTTTTCCTTTCCCATGTTGATTGGTTTTCTGTTTCTTTTCTGGCTTAGAAGAATTTTGTTCTTTTCCGAACTGGAACCCACCACCATGAAATTTTCTTTTCTTTTTGAAACCCCCTGGTTTGCTAGTTTCTGTCATATACACTTCAGCATTTGACTTAGCAGCCGCAAGGCGGTCGCTTTCTAATTCAAGGTGACGTTTGGCATCATCAAAGGTTTTGATGCTCTCATTGTGGGTCAAATGCATTTTCATATGCTCCCAGCTATTTGGAAGAGAACGAATGACCGCTTGGACTTTCTGTTCATCTGTAAGAACATGTCCAACATCTACCAGTTCAGTAATCATGTTTGACATTTGCCTCAAGTGTTTTGACATAGTGAACTCACGACGTTTCTTGTATGTGTCAAACTTGATTGTCAGTGACCTGAGTTTGGTTATTGAGGTACTACCAAACTTTTCAGCTAGTGTGGACCACATGTCCTTAGCCATGTCATATTTCCTGAACTCTTTCATTAGGTCATTATCCATACTGCTCAGCAACGTAATGCGGGCAATGAAATTCTTTTTCTTCCAGGCCTCATAAGCCTCTCGGTCTCGCCTGTGTTGGGCCGTAGTGCCCTGTTCAGGTTCATCCATGCTCATTTTCAAAGTTTCAAGAACCTCTTGTTCTTCTAGCACATATTGGATTTTCATGCTCCAAATTTCATAATTATCGCCATTCAGTTTCTCACCCTTGTTGAGTTCAGCAATAATGTTCTTTGTTGCGGAAGCCATATTAAAAACACAATGTTTCTACAGACAGTCATGCACAATTGTTAATACTTTTATTTATTTTATCATGAAACGAATTGTGTTTAATAAAATTCTTCAATGGGGTTGGAGTCAAAAGGCCACTATGTGTCCAATCATCATCCAATTACCCAATGTAAAAATATTATCAACATAATCAATCATGTAAAATCATTTTCTAAAAATTACATAAATTCTTAGAACATCTTAATCATGCGACAATTGTACATGACAATCATTGATTTAATTACATAAATTAAATTCAACATGAAACATTCATATATATAAATACAATATTTACATGCCGTAAAATAACACATCATTACACACAGAAATAACATGAAAGAAATTAATATTTACGACAATAATTTTCCCAGTTGTAGAGTCCCAACTCATATATGTTTTTGGATACGAATCCTCAAACTCTTTGGGTAACTCGTAATTGATCTTGGACAGCCATGGAAAACCTATAGCAAATTTAGGATCCTTACAACGTTTCAGGGACATCGAAGGAAAAATATTATTATTTGCCTTATGCCGTAGATACTGAACCGCTAACCTCTCAATGGCTTTATTATAAAGAACATGTTTTTCCTCACGTTTTACTAATATCCAAATACGAGTAAATTGTTTTTGCCATATCTTGGGGAGAGTGTTTCTCAGTAATCTGAATCTATTCGGATGTCCTATCCAATTACCTGCCCAGATAAACTCCTGTAACATGTTATTGAAAGTGATGATATGCGAAATCATATCATTGCTTTCACTCATTCGATATTTATCAATTTCCATCAACATGTCTAATATCATCTCCCGGTCTGTGGGTGTCGTAATCACTTTTGCATTCTTCGAATAATCGCCATGATTTTTCTGCAACAAATATAAGAAAAAATCAATACAATGAAACACAAAGTTACATTGACTAAAATAAACATCACAAAGATATATATCATAAACACAAAGTTTATATGATAAAACAAATTTATCATGATCGCTTAATACAATATGCAAAAAGGATTAGACAATTTAACCATGACGGATCGGAATTACCGAAGCAAACCGTTACAGACATGACCCACACGGGCCAACACGGTAGTCCACGCGCCATTCACGCGCCCCAGGAGTGTCACGCGCTCCCACGCGCTCCCACGCGCCGGCCACGGGCTCCCACTCGCCCTGGCGCGCCCGCACGCGCCGACCAGCCTCGACCAAAGTCACACGCGCAGACGACATGTCGTCCGCTTGTTCGGTGGCCGTATGACATGTCGTTTAGATCTTTTACTCCTAGCCGACTTGTCGTTTGATCATGTTTCAGATGACATGTCGTCCTTCTCGGTGTTATGCGTACGACTTGTCGTACAATAAGCCGGATGACATGTCGTCTGGAAACGAGGCACACGTACGGCTTGTCGTACAGTATCCGGACGACTTGTCGTCCTCTCCTCTAAATGACGGATGACATGTAGTACGACTCTTCTAGGAGTGTTTTCTGGGTAAAAACAGATTCAACTAGCCAACTTCTAGGGTCCATATCTTTCTCAATTGTAATCCAAATTAAGTACATAATATACCAAATTGAAGATCTCATGACCTAGTTTTCAAAACGTATTTGAACATGCGATTATCAATTTTCTACAGAGAGTTATTACGGCCCAAAGTTGGAAGAAAATCATTTTAAAAAATAAAAACCAGAAGCATTTTCAACATTTTTCATGCTTGTTCATGCAATTTTTGTGTAATCCAACTAGAATACATGCATTTAAGCCTCTAATACCAATGTTAGGAAACACAATCCCTAATATATTTACATGTTTGTCCTCTTAGGATCTAACCATACATGTATTACTAGTCCTAGATTTATTTACATGCTAATTGAAATAAATCTATACTAACCACAACACATTGCATACCTTTTATGCTTGTAGAGACCTCTTAATCAAACTTAATTGATTGCTTAATTCAATAAGCAAATGATCTTATTTATAGGAGGAAATCAAGTTACTATGCATTGATTACTATTAATCAAATTATTATGATGCATAATGACCTTTTCTAACCCTTACAAAAATGTTAACATCATGGGTGCACCATATGTTCCCCATTTAACATTTCACTAATTGTTGTTACTAACACCCTTGTTGGTACTTAATTATTTGATTAACAACTCTTATTGTTACTTAATGATGATATCATTACCAATTGTTGTTACTTAACAACACCAAATAATTAACTTAATAATTTCCAACTTGAAATTTTACAATTGTTGTTATTTAACAACACCAAATAATTAACAACAATTATTTGATTATCAACAAATAATCAACAATTTTCCAACAATTTTTGTACACATCCAAAAGAAAAAAAAAGATTGAATTTGTTTATTCTTTTAACAAAATTGCTAAGAAAGGGAAGTAACTGATCACAAATATGATAAAATGAGAATCAAGTTAAAGATACGAAATTAAATATTTCTTTTAATGATTTATATAATAAATATTAATTCAGTAAACTATTTTTTGTTATTTTTTTAGTAAATTGGATTTTTTTATATATATATTTTAATGGGTGTCCATATTTTATAAAATAAGAGTATCCATACCAGGAAATACTATATATGTATATATATTCTGTCAATATTAATAATGCATGGTATTTGTTTAATAATCAATTGTTGACCAAATGCACAACAACAAAAGTATGTCAATTGTTGATTATTTAGCATTTTGCAAACTCAAATAAAATTTTGTTTATCGGGTATTATCTCATAATAAACTACTAAAAACCAATCCCATTCCATTAGTTTCAGCATTTGGGCCTCCATTGTCTTTCAATTCGAAAAACAAAATATATTATTTGGGTCACTGCATTTTGGGCTTGAGACTGGCCCAATAATAATGATTCTATTCCTTTTTTGCCCCCAAGCTTCTAGGCTAGTTTTGTTTGTTTTTGAAAGCACAAATATAACAAGGGAGGTAAGTTACGAAAACACAATTTTCGCATCTCACATTACAAGTCAACATAAAATATAAACTTGTAATATTTTTTAATTATTTTTTTAAAAGGCAGGGGTGGTAAATTCAAAATTAATATTTTAACCCATGCCTCAATTAAACTTCGAACTTTGGTTGCAGCTGAAAAAAAATTGCTTAAAAAAAATACTCGTCGAGATTAGAAATATGTTATGCAGTAAGAAAATCCAAATGGATATTACCCTAAAGTTGTTTTAAGGATCGTCACAAAACTATGATAGTAGCAAACTTTAATTAGATGAGCTTAGATAGAAAGACCTCATGATCTGATCTTATTATAAAGGTTCATAGAAAATAGTGCTAAGCTTTGGTGCCTATAAAAAAGAATTGCAATAAATAAATAAATCAAAAGTCCAAGTAATTAAGTTATGAGAAAATGACAGATACTGCACAAACGTCAATGAAGGTTTTGAATGACCATATATTATTGTTAGTCACAGCAAGTTAATTTATATGAAGAGTGATGGAGTCTGATATATCATGTTCATGTAGTGTCACTATCTTCCTCACCTGTTCCAAAATCAATAAGATCATATTGGGATCATATTGGCATTATATATGAAGATCAGTACCTTAACTAAAGTTCCCCGCGTTATTAATTTTTTATGCAGTTTATTTGATATAATTATATTATTTATTGCTGACCAAATTTGAGAGGTAGTACTGCTTCAGCTTCAGTCCCTTCCACATCTCGTGAGGTTCACTTGTCATTATGAAATTACCACTCCCAAACCAGCTAGCTAGCTAGCTTCTTGCCTTCATTATTTGTTACTGCATCCACATTCATTCATTTTAATCAAAACCTAATGGAACCGAAACCGGAACCAGACGGTTCGATTCCGGTTTGGAACCGAACTGAACCGCCGGCCGGATCTAGACCAAAGCAACTAATCTTCCAAAACTTTTTTTATTTTCCCATGACATCTAGGGTTTTTTCTTCAACGTTTCTTGTAATTTCATAGTATTCATGCACGCTTCTAATAGACCCTATCAATGCTTCTGCCTGATCCACTATTGAGAATTTAATTCATCCAAACTTCCTCTTTTCAAAATAACTAATTTGGTTTCTAGCAAACCACTGAGATCACAACAACATTACTCAAAATTTAGATAAAGAAGCTTTAGCATGATGACTGATGAAATCCCAAATATTGGAACTGATCTGTCCCCTATATATTCTTCAATTGACCAAAATAGACCCGGCCAAGGTTCCGGTTCGGAACCGGAACCGAACCGGTTGGAACCGGACGGTTTGATTAGGATGTCTACCCTAACCGAACCGATTGGAACCACTGGAACCGTTCGGTTCCAGCGATTCCAACCGGTTGGAACATGTTTGAATTTATATTCTTCAATCTGTCCCCTATATATTCTTCAATTGACCAAAGCAACTAATCTTCCAAAACCTTTTTTTTTTCTTTCTTGACAGTCAATTACATGCATCATGGCTTTTATCTTCTACCATTGATCCACACCCATGACACAAGGGGCTGTCAATGTCTTTTTTCTGTTGGAACTTGGAAGTATCTTTGATGGGGCTCTCCATAAATTAATTTTTTTTTTTTAACTTTCTCAAAATTTGAAAGACTTCAAACGAGGTTCCACCATTCACTATTTAATTCCACGAAGTTCAACTTCATTTTTATACTATATTCTTCTATTTTAAGATTGATTTACTTCTCACAATTCTTTTTATTATATTTATTATTATTTTTTTAACTATCTTCAAACTTTAAATTGCATCTCCAGGATAAGAATAATTATCAGAAAAATATAAATTTAAAATAATTTTTTTTTTATAAATCTCGCCACTAAATCATTTCACTCAAGCTTAAGCGTGCATGTAAAATTCTAGACTGATTAAAATTTTTTATTTGAACAAGGATTATATTTTAAAAAATACACAGATATTGATATGTCATACACAACTTGATAAAGTATTTTTATATAAAGACAAAAAAAAAAAAAATGGTCTGGTCACGAGTAGTGATTACCTAGAAATACCTACTGACCGGCGTAAACACACACGTATAACGCAAGCGCACGTATCGTTCAAGTAGTATAAAAATATCGATCCCACGAGGACTTAATATCTAAACTATTAATTTTATGAGGTCAAATGATTACTAATATCTAACAAGTTGATTGATTGATTTGAAATGGTGACGATTCTAAATTTAAAAGCAAGTAAATAAAATTGTCGAAAATAGGTTTTAAGAAAATTCAATATTAAAAACTATCTAGGGTTGTGATTTCTTCCAATATCATTTTAAAGATGAAGTGGTTATCTTAAAGTTGGGTAATATATTGATTTATTAACCTGGAACACTAATTATGTGTAAGCCTCTGTCGATGGTCAGACACAAATACCCAGTTTAACCCAATTGAACCATATGTCTATGTCAACCAAATTATCTGGATTCATTAAGTTTAAGTTCCAATTATGGCTACCCCCGCCCGACAGGTATATTCCTATCCTGTAAGGAAATCTATTAAAGGGTTATCTATCCTCAAGGAAGATCGTGGGCTATTGAGTCTAAGGCTGAAACCTAAAATCCCTATGTCTAGTTCATTTTAGATTTACCAGATCAATTTTATTAATGGCCAGTTAATGAAAAAGCATTAAGTTTAAGACTCAATAAATAAATCTTTATATTACCCAAGCTATAATCTAACCCTTATAAAACGGTGATATTGGATTTCATCACAACCCCAGATAACTAATTTAGTTACCACACATAACTAGGGCTAATAAAAACTTAAAAGTAAAAGACATAAAATGAAAATGCTTGAAAGTAATGCGGTAAAGTAAAAGCTGAAAAGTAAATTACAATAAAATAAAATGCTAAGGTAAAAGGAATTACTTTTACTACTACTAATTTAGATATCTCCCATAAAATAATATATAAACTTGTGATATTATTTTACCAACCGACCAATCTGGCGGTATCCTGATTAAGTCAAATTAAGTCCAACCAGCCATATAGGCGGTAATATTTGTCCATAATCCAGCCATAAAGGCGGTACCAAAATAAATTTACCAACCGACCAATCTGGCGGTATCCTTGATTAGTCAGGTTTAAACCAGACCAATTAATTGAATTGCCAACCGACCAATATAGCGGTATCCTTTATTAATCAGTATTTTAAATAGTGAATATATTATTTTTAAGGGAGATTAATCTAAATAGTAATAGTAAAAGAATTACCTTTCACCCTAGCTTGGGAAATTACCTCCTCATTACTGAAAAGTAAAAACTGAAAAATTAAAGAAAGAAAAGTATTGTGCGTAAAAGTAAATTGCGGAAAGTAAAAACTGAAAAGTAAAGAAAAGAAAGTGCGAAACTGAAAATAATTACTGAAAACTAAAAATAAACAAACTAGATACAATCTTCTTATTTATTCATTAAGAATTTCAAAGAAGAAAGTATGAATTTTACAAATGAAATGGCTTGGTATTTATAGGCAAAATTTTGCCAACATCAAATCATCCATCAATTCTCCACCAAATCCATTATTAATTTCTCCACTAATTACTCCACCAAATCCATAATTGCTCCACTAATTGCTTATCTTGTTTGGTGTTGATTTGATAATTTTTATTAATTATTAATTAATTAATATTTTGCTTTGAAAATGATTGATAATGACTTTTAATAATTACACTCCACACACTTCTGGATGGTTCATCAATTTCGGTCATGAAATCTTCAGAATTCGAAAATATTTTTTCTCTTTCAAAGTTGTAGATCTTTGAGTCTTCTTTAATCTGGAACTTGAATCAGCTCAATCCGATATCTGAGTAAAAAGTTATGCCCAAAATACGACAGATGCACAAAACTGGAATTTCCAAAACTGCACTTCGTCAAAACGCCCTTTAAAATTTCCAATCTCAAAATTAATATATCAAGTCCAATAATTGCCCTTATTTGATCCACATTTCGTCCTAAATGATTTCATTAAGACCCGATATTATTTTATCTGCAAAATAAACTAAAACACATCAAAACGTTCATCAAACCCGAGAAACTAAACAAAATATTAAGTAAAAGGGGCGGTAAATATTGATATATTTTCCGCTCATCACACCCCCAAACCTAACATTTTGCTAGTCCTCGAGCAAAACAACAAAATAAAATACAAAAACAATTAAATTAACTAAGCCACTTTCGTAGGGATCACGGTTGCATTTAGCATATGCAACAAGCCTTTAAACCCCTAGGTGTCCCTAGTGGACGAGTTGTAGTCTCGTGAGGGCTTACAGCAACGATACCCACAAACGTTTTACAAAAGTAAAAAGTTAGTAAAACTAATGCACACAAAAGCAAAAAGACAAGCGAAAAGAGAATAAAGAAGTTAGTGACTAATCAGGTGAAACTTCTACTCCAAGTTACTAGTTGTTTTGTTTTTTTTTAAATTACTGAATAAGTAAATTCTCCGATTATTTTTACCATTCTCCTATACACAGCCAACAAAATATTAATCAACTCATTTTTGCCCACAACAGTCATAAGTGCAGTTGATAAGAGAGTAATATTTTTGTCCTAAAGTTCTATCAGATTTCACACCTTTTTGTAGCAATGGAATAATTTTTCTCATTTTTCTGATTTTTTTTTCTTTGATTTTTCTCTATTTTTTATTTATATACAATATCTTCCATCTATGTAGCGAGTGTTGGGTCGGTGGCTCCCAAACCAGTTGGCTTTAGGGCACCAGGTGTTAAGACACCCCTACAGACTTAATTACCCAGACTTCAGATATATATATTTTTGCAGCATCTTCGATCCATGTAACGAGCTTTGGGCCAGTGACTCCCAAACCAGTTGGTTTTAGGGCACTAGGTGTTAAAACACCCTTACAGACTTAATAACTCGGATCTCAGATTTTTTTTTTTTTTTTTTTTTTTTTTTTTTTTTACTCCATTGCTTTTTGAGATGCTTCCTCAATTAAACTAGAGCACTGAATATTACAAACTTTTCAATTTTAGCTCATGTCCGTATGTTACTATATATGTTGATAATATCTGTCAACTGAGCATATGAAGATTCATTTTAGTCAGTTTTAAGGAGAATTCACAAATTAAATAATTCAAAATGAAATAAACAAAAATTAACTTGTTTCGAAATAGGTTTGAGATACGTCTCAGGAGTGGAAACTCCTTACTCAGCTATCTCTTACCAATTTCACTTTTTTAGTCAAATTAAAAACACAAAAAAAAAAAAAATATTTTTGTAATTTTTGAAAATTTTTCAATTTTTTTGTATTTTTCGAAAAATTTTGGACTAAAAATAAAAACACACACAAACTAAAAACAAGGTACTGATCAACTAATTCCCTCCCCCCCAAACCTAAATGAGACATTGTCCCCAATGTCTTAAACAGTAAAAGAAGAGTTAAGAAGGTCGTACCTGGTTAGCTGAAATCTACAGGAAATTAAAGGTTAAGATCCAGATTAATCGACGCCTCTTACCACGATCGTCCTCAGACCAATTTATCTTTGAAAGGATAGGGTCAACTTGTGGTTCATAGGCTATGAGTTGGTCTATTAGATCCGGAGCAGTTCTGGCAGTAAAGAGGAGTTCTTTCATAGGTTTTGACACGAACCCATTTCTCCGAGCATCATCAAGAAACACACAAAGAAAATCATAAAATCCATCAACGTTAAGCAATCCAAGGTTTCTGGTGTATGTTCAGGTTCGCCCAAGATAGTACTATAAAATTTCCTCCAATGTACCCAAGCCACCTGGCAAAGCAATAAAAGCATCAGCACGGTTAATCATTTCTACCAGTCGTTCAGACATACCTGGCACGATCAGTTCCTCTCCGTTTGATGATCCAATAAGATTTGCCTCTGCCAAGGGTTTTGGATGATTCCCAAAACATTACTGCCTCCTTCCTGTACAGCCTTTGAAACGATCCCCATAAGTCCAAGATTGCCTCCGCCATATATTAAGTGCATATTCCTTGCAGCTAAGACTCGACCCAATTCCTGTGCTGCTTCTATGTATTGTGGCTTAGTACCAACACTACTACCGCAAAACACGCAAATGTTTTCAACTCGTCTTCTTGAAGTGGCTTCCATGTTTTAACTCTGGATATCTTCAAAAGTGCAATGACGGGCTGAATTTATAGTACCTGAAAAGGGTGAGTAAAATAGCACAAGTATCTTCCAGAGGACGATTAGTAGCGAAATATAATATCGTGATAGTCAAAAAGGTCTGGATCCTGTCGGAGAAAATAAAAGAAAACAACAAAACAAATCACAATTATTAAGAAAAGACAAAGAGATATAATATTTACAAAAATAACGGCTTGATTGACGTCTATGCGTCAGGGACAAGCTTCCCATCCAATTTTCTTATAAATTGGCAAACAGGGTCTTTTTGAGTCAGATTCCCGAGACTTAACAGTTGTCTTTCCTTTTGGAATTGTGTATGTAATTTGTGAATGGCTATGTAACATATCCACTGGGATGCGTCTCAAGAGTCGAAGATATATCATCTAAAGACTCCTTACTCAAGCCATCCCTAATGAATTTAATTTTGTCTTCGCGATTATCAGACACCATTCCTAAAGAACGACAACGAGTGTTGCAATTAAATCGTGCACATTTGTAACAAACACCCATTTGCTTAGCTCTACGTTTCTTTGCATAGGTGCTTCTTCCAAAACCAGGCAGATGTGAAATAAAAGAGTCAGAAGACTCACCTGCCAATCGGACTCGTGCTTCAATTACCCAACGAATATCATTAGGAATACCATGGATTGTCAATAACCTCATCCGTTCCAAGCGAGCTTTGTAAACTTTCATCAGAGATTTTGGAGGGAGAGAAGGAAATTGCTTGTGAAGATTTGCGAGAGCTTCTTCCATCTTGAAATGACTAAACCTGCAAAAATTAAACACACAAAATTAAATCACACCAAATCACAATATATACACAAATTGCATGGGTTGCCTCCCTGCTAGCGCTAAGTTTAAAGTCGTCAGCCAGACTTGGCTTCTCGAACGTTAAGCTGGATCTGAAAGTGTAACACTTTCTTTTTGTCGCTCAAATGATTCTCCCCAGTAGTGCTTGACACGCTTGTTTTTAACCTTGAAATTTTGTTAGCGTCAGGATCATGTATCTCAACGGCTCTATTTGGTAAAACTTTGGTGATCACAAATGGACCTGACCACCGTGATTTTGGCTTCCATGGGAAGAATTTCACCCTTGATTTGTTTAACAGTACCTTCTGCCCTGGTTCCAGTTGTATGCGCACTAACTTCTCATCATGTCTTTTCTTGCCTTTTTCTTTGTACAATTTGGCATCTTCAAAAGGCTGATTGTGAAATTCCTCCAATTCGTTGAGCTGGTGGAACTTTTTCTCTTCTGTTGCTTGTAGAGCAAGAATTGGCTCTTTCAGTGCAAAAGATGTTTTATCTTTAGGCTCCACAGGCAATTGACATGTTTTAAGTTTGTCAGTAGAACTTTGTTTTTCATCAGAGTTCTGAATGGTACTGTGTATCACATCGAGTTTGAAACATTCCTCCTTCTTTTCATCATCTGGGAAATTCATGGCCTTGAAAACATTGAATGTTACTTCTTGGTCCTGTACCCTCATGGTTAGTTCTCCTTTTTGTACATCAATAATGGTTCGACCTGTAGCCAAGAATGGTCTCCCAAGGATGATTGGCACGTCTGCGTCTTCCTCCATATCAAGGACAATAAAATCTGCTGGGAAAATGAATTTGTCAACCTTGACCAGCACATCCTCAACTACACCTCTTGGAAATACGAGCGTTCTATCAGCAAGTTGCAGTGAGACTGAAGTTGGCATTGTTTCTCCAATCTGTAATTTCCTGAAAATAGAAAAAGGCATCAAGTTAACACTAGCACCTAAATCACATAAAGCCTTACCAAAGTTATGTTCTCCTATGACGCAAGGAACAGTGAAACTGCCAGGATCTTTCAACTTTGGGGGAAGTTTCCTCTGAATGATAGCACTGCATTCTTCTGTTAATGCTACTGTCTCGTAATCCCCAATCTCCGCTTTCGTGAAAGAATATCTTTCATGAATTTGGCATAGGTGGGCATTTGTTCCAACGCTTCTGCAAATGGAATGTTGATATGCAGCTTTTTGAATATTTCCAGGAACCGGGAAAATTGCTTGTCCAAATTGTTCTTCTGAAGACGTTGAGGAAAAGGTGGAGGTGGAGTGATCTGTTCTTTTTCCTTTGCTTCTTTTTCCTCCATTTGTTGCTTTGTTTCTTTTGGAACTTCCTCAGCAGTTGAATTGACTCCAACATCTTTGTTGATTTCAGTACCGCTCTTTAACATGATGGCATGACATTGCTCATTCCCCATGTTCCTTGGATTTGGCTCTGTGTTGCTAGGAAGGGTACCTGGCGGTCTGTAACTCTGAGCATTTGCCAGTTGTCCCATTTGATTCTCCAGTGCTTTAATAGAAGCATATTGACTTTGAATTAATGTTGCTTGGGATTGAAACATAGCATCGTATTTTGCTTCTTGCTTTTTGAACATCTCTCAAACCATTCTTTCATTCTGGTTCTTTTCATGTTCTTTTTTGCTCCTGGCCTTTGTTCTGTTGCTGAAATTCAGGTGGTGGATAGTTCTGCTGTTGGCCTGAATTGTTACTCCATGATAAATTAGGATGATTCCTCCACCCTGGGTTGTAGGTGTTGGAATATGGATTGTTCCCCTGTCTGTTGAAATTGTTGACATAATTCACCGTTTCTTCGTTATGTTGTTTAGGTTCTGGTGCTCCTCCATATGGTGAACTTGTGGATCCAGTGATGTTCACAACTTGCGTGCTAAGTGTTTCTAGACATTTGCATATCTGATCCAGCCTGGTATTCACTGCTGTGTTTGCTCCAACTTCATAAATTCCTGCAATTCTTTGGATCATGCTCCTTTCTGTTGGCCACAAGGAATTGTTGTTGGCCATTTCTTCGATTAGGTCCCAGGCTTGATCTTCTCCTTTTGCCATCAAGGCTCCTCCAGCAGCAGCATCGATTGTGGTTCTCATTATTCCAGAAAGTCCATTATAGAATGTTTGAACTTGAAGCCATTTTGGAATCTCATGTGAGGACATTTCCGGAGCAAATCTTTGTACCTTTCCCAAGCTTCGCAGAGGGATTCTGAATCTTGTTGTACAAAGGATGTGATGTCATTCCTCAGTTTTCCGGTTCTGGCTGGTGGAAAGTACTTTGCAAGAAATTTGGTGGCTAAAGTGTTCCAAGTTGTGATAGAACCTGCTGGTAGTGAATGTAGCCAAGCTTTAGCTCTGTCCTTCAAGGAATATGGAAAAACTCGCAGTCTCATTGCTTCTTCTGATGCTCTGTTGTAGTTAAAAGTGCCGCAAACTTCCAGGAAGTTGCTGATGTGGGAATTAGGATCTTCAGTTGCATTCCCCCGAACTGAACTGACTGCTGAATCATCTGAATGCATGTTTTGATGTCACACGCATTTGCTGGTAAGGGAGGAAGTACAATACAGGAAATGAGTCTGTCAACCACCGGAATGGTTCTGTCTCGAATGGGAATTGGTGGTGCAACGTTCAAAGGTTCAGGTTCCATGTTGACTAAAGCTTCTTGGCCTTCTCGCCTTTCCCTTCTCAACTGTCTGATGGTTCTTTCAATTTCTGGGTCAAGCGGTCGGAGTTCAAAGCTTCTGGTTCGTCTCATGAAGTTTCTGAGAACCTGAAACACAAGAAAACAAAAACAATAAGTAAAAAGAAATTAGATACAAGTAACGTATCTAACCCCTAAACTAATAGTAAAAGATAAATAAGTCCCCGGCAACGGCGCCAAAAACTTGACCGGCGTAAACACACACGTATAACGCAAGCGCACGTATCGTTCAAGTAGTATAAAAATATCGATCCCACGAGGACTTAATATCTAAACTATTAATTTTATGAGGTCAAATGATTACTAATATCTAACAAGTTGATTGATTGATTTGAAATGGTGACGATTCTAAATTTAAAAGCAAGTAAATAAAATTGTCGAAAATAGGTTTTAAGAAAATTCAATATTAAAAACTATCTAGGGTTGTGATTTCTTCCAATATCATTTTAAAGATGAAGTGGTTATCTTAAAGTTGGGTAATATATTGATTTATTAACCTGGAACACTAAATTATGTGTAAGCCTCTGTCGATGGTCAGACACAAATACCCAGTTTAACCCAATTGAACCATATGTCTATGTCAACCAAATTATCTGGATTCATTAAGTTTAAGTTCCAATTATGGCTACCCCCGCCCGACAGGTATATTCCTATCCTGTAAGGAAATCTATTAAAGGGTTATCTATCCTCAAGGAAGATCGTGGGCTATTGAGTCTAAGGCTGAAACCTAAAATCCCTATGTCTAGTTCATTTTAGATTTACCAGATCAATTTTATTAATGGCCAGTTAATGAAAAAGCATTAAGTTAAGACTCAATAAATAAATCTTTATATTACCCAAGCTATAATCTAACCCTTATAAAACGGTGATATTGGATTTCATCACAACCCCAGATAACTAATTTAGTTACCACACATAACTAGGGCTAATAAAAACTTAAAAGTAAAAGACATAAAATGAAAATGCTTGAAAGTAATTGCGGTAAAGTAAAAGCTGAAAAGTAAATTACAATAAAATAAAATGCTAAGGTAAAAGGAATTACTTTTACTACTACTAATTTGATATCTCCCATAAAATAATATATAAACTTGTGATATTATTTTACCAACCCCATCTGGCGGTATCCTGATTAAGTCAAATTAAGTCCAACCAGCCATATAGGCGGTAATATTTGTCCATAATCCAGCCATAAAGGCGGTACCAAAATAAATTTACCAACCGACCAATCTGGCGGTATCCTTGATTAGTCAGGTTTAAACCAGATTAAATTGAATTGCCAACCGACCAATATAGCGGTATCCTTTATTAATCAGTATTTTAAATAGTGAATATATTATTTTTAAGGGAGATTAATCTAATTAGTAATAAAAGAATTACCTTTCACCCTAGCTTGGAAATTACCTCCTCATTACTGAAAAGTAAAAACTGAAAAATTAAAGAAAGAAAAGTATTGTGCGTAAAAGTAAATTGCGGAAAGTAAAAACTGAAAAGTAAGAAAAGAAAGTGCGAAACTGAAAATAATTACTGAAAACTAAAAATAAACAAACTAGATACAATCTTCTTATTTATTCATTAAGAATTTCAAGAAGAAAGTATGAATTTTACAAATGAAATGGCTTGGTATTTATAGGCAAAATTTTGCCAACATCAAATCATCCATCAAATTCTCCACCAATCCATTATTAATTTCTCCACTAATTACTCCACCAAATCCATAATTGCTCCACTAATTGCTTATCTTGTTTGGTGTTGATTTGATAATTTTTATTAATTATTAATTAATTAATATTTTGCTTTGAAAATGATTGATAATGACTTTTAATAATTACACTCCACACACTTCTGGATGGTTCATCAATTTCGGTCATGAAATCTTCAGAATTCGAAAATATTTTCTCTTTCAAAGTTGTAGATCTTTGAGTCTTCTTTAATCTGGAACTTGAATCAGCTCAATCCGATATCTGAGTAAAAAGTTATGCCCAAAATACGACAGATGCACAAAACTGGAATTTCCAAAACTGCACTTCGTCAAAACGCCCTTTCAAATTTCCAATCTTCAAAATTAATATATCAAGTCCAATAATTGCCCTTATTTGATCCACATTTCGTCCTAAATGATTTCATTAAGACCCGATATTATTTTATCTGCAAAATAAACTAAAACACATCAAAACGTTCATCAAACCCGAGAAACTAAACAAAATATTAAGTAAAAGGGGCGGTAAATATTGATATATTTTCCGCTCATCACCTACAAACACTACGAGGCAACAATACTAATATTCCCAAGAGGGGGGTGATTGGGTTATATCGCCTATAAATGCGGAAGTAAAAAATCTTTGCGATTTTAGCTCTATTATCAATTAAGCAAAGGTTAATTTTCTCTATTTCAATAAATAACCTATATGCAAGTTTTATCTATTCAACACACATAAATATAATAAACTTGGCAATAAGTAAAGTATAAGGATAGAGAAACAGACATCGAGATTTATAGTGGTTCGGTCAAACTTTCATATGTCACTCCCTCAAGCTGCACATTGAAGATTTCCACTAAAAAGTCGAGTTTTGTCGTGGCTCACTCGTAACCAAGAGTTCCGCAAAGGTGCACTCCAAACCTTTACACTTTGAGTTTTCTACATAGGCCACTCATGATGAGTGGTATTTCTGTAACTATTTCCACTAATTTAACCTAATATTTTGTATAGTTTCTTGAGTTTTGTGAACGTTTGATGTATTTTGTGTTATTTTGCAGATAATAAAGTTTGGAAAGCATTGTAGACAATTTTGGGGCAAAATAGACAAAATTGGACAAAAAGGGCAATATCGTCATTCATCAGCGTCGCGCCGCCCAGACCTTCCGTGTCGCGACGCCCAGCATGCGCCGAATCTGCTAATGTGCGCCTGGTCAACTGATCAGAATTTGAGAAAGTTTGACTTTGCTAAAATGCGCCGTGCCACGTGTCACCATCACATCCAATCTCCTAACGTGCGCCGTGCCACGTGTCAACATCATATGCTGCAGACACTCAGACTTGACACGTGTCGCCTCGTCATCAGCCATGTCAGCGGTCAACGAGTCAACTTCGCCATGTGTCACGCCTCGTCATCAGCCACGTCACAAGGTCAACGAAGTCAACATGCCACGTCAGCATCAGCCAATCACAGCGTGACACGTGTCGCCACGTGTCACAATACTATTGTGCCGAAAATTGCAACACGCGTCTTCGTCACGTCAGCGACATGTCATCACCACGTCAGCATGACGTCATCACAATAATTGAGTCTTAGCCGCCTTGCCACGTGTCGCGTGAACAGTCAGCTGCCATGCCACGTGTCGCCTTCTCAGCGTGCCACATCTTACTATTCCAGCGTCGCGACGCTGACCCGGCGTCGCGACGCGCTGGCACCAAAAATTTCTATAAATACTGCGCGAATTTTCATAATTCCGTGTACCATTCTCTCTCATCTCTTTGATAAAAAGGAGTTTCTCTCTCTAAAAATATTTTAATTTTATTTTTTATTTTTTTTAGTTTGTAATTTATTTTAATTACCATTTGTAATAATAGTAATTTAGTTTTTACTTTTTACTTTTTTTTACAGTTTTTACTATTCATGAGAAAGTAATTTCCCAGCTAGGGTGAAAGGTAATTCTTTTACTGTTACTATTTAGATTAATCTCCCTTAAAAATAATATATTTACTAATTAAAATACTGATTAATAAATGATACCGCTATATTGGTCAGTTGGCAATTTATTTTAATCTGGTTTAAACCTGACTTAAAAATGATACCGCTATATTGGTCGGTTGGTAATTTAATTATGGTACCGCCTTTATGGCTGGTTGGACTTAATTTGACTTAATCAGGATACCGCCAGATTGGTCGGTTGGTAATATTATCACAAGTTTATATATTATTTTATGGGAGATATCTAAATTAGTAGTAGTAAAAGTAATTCTTTTACCTTAGCATTTTATTTATTTTACTTTTCAGTTTTACTTTATGTCTTATACTTTTCAGTATTTTTACTTTATGTCTTTTATTTTTCAGTTATTAGTCCTATATGTGTGTAACTAAATAGTTATCTGGGGTTGTGATGAATTTCAATATCACCGGTTTATAAGGGTTAGATTATAGTTTGGGTAATATAAAGATTTATTTATTGAGTCTTAATCTTAATGCTTTTTATTAATTGGCCATTAATAAAATTGATTAGGTAAACTTAAAATGAACTAGATATAGGGATTTTAAGTTTAAAACCTTAGACTCAATAACCACGATCTTCTTTGAGGATAGATAACCCTTTAATAGATTTCCTTACAGGATAGGAATATACATGTCGGGCGAGGGTAGCCATAATTGGAACTCAATCTTAATGAATCCAGATAATGTGGTTGACATATGAATATGGTTCAATTGGGTTACACTGGGTATTTGTGTCTGACCATCGACAGATGCTTTCGCATAATTTCGTGTTCCAGGTTAATAAATCAATGTTTTACCCATCTATATAATAATCACTTCATCTTTTAAATGATATTAGAATGATTCACAACCCTAGATCTTTGTGTCTTTTGTATTTTCTTTAGTATTTTCTTTTGTCTTTTTATTTATTTATTTATTTAGCAAAGTCTTTCAACCAAACAAACAAACAATCTCTCTCTTCTTCATTTAATTAGATATTTGTAAATAAATAGATTCAACAATTAATAACAACAGTAGGAATTAAGTCCTCGTGGGATCGATATTTTTATACTACTTGAACGATACGTGCGCTTGCGTTATACGTGTGTGTTTACGCCGGTCAAGTTTTTGGCGCCGTTGCCGGGGACTTAATTTTCTTGAGTTGTTAATTTTGAAACTATCAAATTTACTTATATCTAATTTTCTTTCTTTTATTTTGTAATTTTTATTTCTTTTGTTTTCAGGTGATTAAAAAAAATGGAACATTATTGGGAGATTGAAAGATCACGAACTTTACAAGAAGATACACCCCAAATCTGGGAGCAACAGTCCAGTTTTCTGAGGCCTGTTGTTCAGCCCAACGATTATCACTGGATGACAGAACCAAATAATACTACTTTTGTTCAACAGAACTCAATGTGGAGATGTGACATATGTAATGGTAACCACCCAAGCGATTATTGCGAGTACAACTACAATTCAGGGTGGCAGAACTATCAGAATCCTTCATGGTATGATGAGCCATCACATTTCACAGAACCATCACATTTTCCATCTTATCCATCATCTTCCTTTGATCCTTATCAAGAACCAGAACAATCCGAGGAAGATCAATTGATTCACATGTTCAAAGAACAAGAAGCTCGATTTGATGCACAAATTCAGAGTAACGCAGAATCCATACAAAGAATGACAGATCAGATCAGACAATTACAGAAAACCAGAACATCTTACCTCAAGAACCGTTTCAGATGACACTGATGAAGCCTTCGAGTACCCAGAAATCCACGATGACACCTTAACAGAGGAGGAGGCTGAGCAGTATCAACAACCAGAGGTATCAGTTCAGGAAACCGAACCGGCAAAGTCTCGATTTGATTTTTATTATTCAGATTCTGACGAGGATGAACTGAGCTGTTTGTACCAACTGCATCAAAAATTGAGGATGGAATTCTGTATCCTCAAAATGAAGATCTTGGAGATTCCATTGCACAAATGTTTGATGAAGATCTACCTGAGCCAATCATTTCAACCAGATCAGAGGATGAAGACCTAAAATCTGACATTTCTTTTCATCCTCAGGTTGACAATTTTGAAACATGTATTTCACAGATGACAGATGAAGAGCTTAATGCAGAAATTTTCAAATACATCTGTGAAGAAAAGGTGGAGAAAGAAGCAGAGCAAATTGAGGAGCAAATGTCTGACCTTATTAAAAATCCAGAGCATTCAGGAAAAACATCGCTGTTTTGGGGAGTACAAACCAAAGATATCACCCAGAAGCTTGACAGAATGGAATTTCCATTCCAAGTCAAGCACCATACGAGACCTCCTGATTTTATTTCTTTCTTTGCAGGAACCACTGGAGCAACAAGGATCAAAAAGGTGGCACAAGCACTGACTGAGACAAATTTATTTTGGCCACTTTACCGTTGGAAGAGACCCTTCAAAAGCAACGCTCACGGGATTGTCTTTAATCGGACATCCAAAACAACAGTGAAACCTCCTTAACAGATGAATTTCAGTCACGTCTGGCTGAAGACGAAAAATTTAGCGCTAGCAGGGAGGCAACCCATGCAATTTGTTGTAATTTATTTTTTTATTTTTTTATTTTATTTATTTTTTTGTGAACTTTTTAATTTTGTGTGTGAGTTTTTGCAGGAAAAATTAAAAATGGAATTTATCAGAACAAAGCAAACCAGAACAAGCGGGATTTTTACAAAATAAAAATTTGACAAAATCACGAAGATACAAAGTCAATCCAGAAAAGACGGCCGAGTAAGAAGTCTGCTTTTGGGACGAGTCCCTATGGATTTATCTGTCGCAAGCCATGGTTTTGCCAAAAAAAAAAAAATCCCTAAAAATTACCGAGCGTCGCGACGCACGACCAATTTCAGCGTCGCGACACTGGTTTATTTAGAAAGGCCCAAAACAGCAGCCACCAAGATAGATTTCATTCATCTTCTTCTTCTCTCAACAGCCACGGAGTAAAACCCAACAGAGACCAGAAGCCGAATCATCACCACCAACCACCAACCACCATAACTCACGATTAGAGCCACCCTCACCGTGACCGAGTCTTCGCCAACCAAAATCCACACCGTGAGCAGCCACCAACGAACCAAGCCGAGATCCACCAAGACTGCCACTGTCTCGCCGAGTCTTAACCACCACCGTCGAGATCAACACCATCTTCATCCTTGCCGAGACCTTCATCGCCGATTCCGAGCACCACCATCTGGCCGAAACTACCCACCATGAATCCATTACCAGAGCTGTGACCCACTTCCAAGACATCACAGAACCGAACCAGAAGCCATCAACTGAGACCAACCGAGAAGCCGTGAACCACCACCGAGCCACCAACACCCAAGATCCACCAGCCGAGACACCACTAGTCGCAAACCTCACCCTTGCCGAGCCATGAACCACCAAGCCGAGACACCGACCACCACCGCCGAGATCTACCAAAGCCACCCACTGCCAAGCAACAAACTCACGATCAAAACCATCCATGATCAGATCTGATTTTTGTGGATAATCTGTGTGGTTAATTTTGATAAAAATTGGATGTTACAGGTTTTGAAATTTTGGCAGTAAAAGGGGATAATTGAAAAATTAAATGAGTTTGTGGTTGATTTTGTTGAAATTGGAGGATTGTGAATTTGGAAGTTTAGCGGTGAATAACCGACTGAATTCTGAGTTTAGAAATTGCCAGATCGATGGAATTTTGTAGAATTGGGGGCGAAGCTTGACATTGTGGTGATTTTTGAAGTGTTAGTTTTAGGATGAATTTGGGGAAATTTTGAGTTTTTAGAGGAGACTCTGTCAAAATTTTCACTAAAAAATGGTCAATTATCGATCGTGGTTAAAAAAAAAAAAACGTAAATTGAACATAAATTTTTCCTATCAGTAATTTTTCCTGTAAAATTTCAGCTGACCAGGTATTATCTTCTAAACTCTTTTTGTGTATACATAGTGTGAACTTTTTAATTTTGTGTGTTATTTTTGTAGGGAAAAGCACAAACGAAGCATTTTAAAACAGAAGGAATTGTGTTTGACAATCAAAAAGAAGAGAGCTAATTCATTTGTGATGGCTGAGTAAAGAATTAAGTCTTGAGACACATCCTAATGAATTTATACTACGCGAGTGGCGTATTGCATACACAATTCCGTTGCCTTAATTATTGCTTTGATTCGCTTTTCCTTTGTAATTATCTTTATTTTCGTAGACAGGATCCAAACTTTTTGACCTTTCACGATTTCTTTTGTTGTTTAGCTAACAATCGTCCTCTGGAAGAAACTTGTGCTATTATTGTATTCACCCCTTTCAGGTACTATAAATTCAGCCCGTCATTGCACTTTTGAAGGCATCCATAGTTGAGAAAGAAATACATAAAAAATGGAAACCACTTCAAGAAGACGAGTTGAGAACATCTATGTGTTTTGCAGTAGTACTGTTGGTACTAAACCACAATACATAGAGGCATCACATGAATTGGGTCGAGTCTTAGCAGCAAGGAATATGCACTTAATATATGGCGAAGGAAATCTCGGACTTATGGGGATCGTTTCAAAGGCCGTACAGGAAGGAAGCAGTCATGTTTTGGGAATCGTACCAAAACCCTTGGCAGAAGCGAATCTTATTGGACCAACGAACGGAGAGGAACTAATTGTGCAAGGTATGTCTGAACGACTTGTAGAAATGATTAACCGTTCTGATGCTTTTATTGCTTTGCCAGGTGGCTTGGGCACATTGGAGGAAATTTTTTATAGTACTATCTTGGGCGAACCTGAACATACACCAGAAACCGCTTGGACTACTTAACGTTGATGGGTTTTACGATTTTCTTTGTGTATTTCTTGATGATGCTCGAAGAAATGGATTCGTGTCAAAACCTATGAAAGAACTCTTATTCACTGCCAGAACTGCACCAGATCTAATTGATCAACTCGTAGCCTTTGAACCACAAGTTGACCCTATCATTTCAAAGATAAAATGGTCCGAGGATGATCGTGGTAAGAAGCGACGAATAAATCTGGATCTTAACCTTTAATTTCCTGTAGAATTTCAACTAATCAGGTACGATTTTCTAAACTTTTCTTCTACTTTTTAAGACATTGGGGACAATGTCTCATTTAGGTTTGGGGGTGAGGTATAGTTAATAGTACTTGTTTGTGTTGTGTTTTTATTTCTAGTCCAAAATTTTTCGAAAAAACAAAAAAAAAAAAAAAATTGAAAAATTTTCAAAAATTACAAAAATATTTTGCATTTTTGTGTTTTTATTTTAACTAAAAAGGTGAAATTGGTAAAAAATAGCTGAGTAAGGAGTTTCCACTCTTGAGACGTATTTCAAACCATTTATTTCGAAACAAGTTAATTTTTGTTATTTCATTCTGAATTATTTAATTTGTGAATTCTCCATAATATTGACTAAAATGAATCTTCATATGCTCATTTGACAGGTATTATCAACATGCATTGTAACATACAGACATGAGCTGTAATTGAAAAGCTTGTAATATTTCGTGCTCTAGTTTAATTGGAGGAAGCATTTATAATTAGTGATGGAATAAAAAAAAAAAAAATTCTGATGTACAAAAATAAAGTATCTAAGATCCGGGTTATTAAGTCTGTAAGGGTGTTTTAACACCTAGTGCCCTAAAACCAACTGGTTTGGGAGTCACTGGCCCAAAGCTCGCTACATGGATCGAAGATGCTACAAAAAAAATATATATTATATCTGAAGTCTGAGTAATTAAGTTCGTAGGGGTGTCTTAACACCTGGTGCCCTAAAGCCAACTGGTTTGGGAGTCACCAACCCAAAGCTCGCTACATAGACGGAAGGTATTGTATAAATAAAAAGTCAAAATTCAGAAAATCAAAGAAAAAATCAGAAAAATCAGAAAAATTATTCCATTGCTACAAAAAGATGTGAAATCTGATAGAACTTTAGGACAAAAATATTACTCTCTTATCAACTGCACTTATGACTGTTGTGGACAAAAATGAGTTGTTTAATATTATGTTGGCTGTGTATATGGAGAATGGTAAAAATAATCGGAGAATTTACTTATTCGGTAATTTAGAAAGAAACAAAACAACTAGTAACTTGGAGTAGAAGTTTCACCTAATTAGTTACTAACATCTTTATTCTCTTTTCGCTTGTCTTTTTGCTTTTGTGTGCATTAGTTTTACTATCTTTTTACTTTTGTAAAATGTTTGTGGGTATCATTGCTGTAAACCCTCACGAGACTACAACTCGTCCACTAGGGACACCTAGGGGTTTAAAGCTTGTTGCATATGCTAAATGCAACCGTGATCCCTACGAAAATGACTTAGTTAAATTTTATTCTGTTATTTTATTATGTATTTTGCTCGAGGACTAGCAAAATGTTAGGTTTGAGGGTGTGATGAGTGGTATTTCTGTCACTATTTCCCACTCATTCAACCTAATATTTTGTATAGTTTCTTGAGTTTTGTGAACGTTTTGATGTATTTTGTGTTATTTTGCAGATAAATAAAGTTTGGAAAGCATTGGAGACAATTTTTGGGCAAAATAGACAAAATTGGACAAAAATGGCAATATCGTCATTTCAGCGTCGCGCCGCCCAGACCTTCCGCGTCGCGACGCCCAGCATGCGCCGAATCTGCTAATGTGCGCCTGGTCAACTGATCAGAATTTGAGAAAGTTTGACTTTGCTAAAATGCGCCGTGCCACATGTCACCATCACATCCAATCTGCTAACGTGCGCCGTGCCACGTGTCAACATCATATGCTGCCGACACTCAGACTTGACACGTGTCGCCTCGTCATCAGCCATGTCAGCGGTCAACGAGTCAACTTCGCCATGTGTCACGCCTTGTCATCAGCCACGTCACAAGGTCAACGAAGTCAACATGCCACGTCAGCATCAGCCAATCACAGCGTGACACGTGTCGCCACGTGTCACAATACTATTGTGCCGACAATTGCAACACGCGTCTTCGCCACGTCAGCGCCACATCATCACCACGTCAGCATGACGTCATCACAATAATTGAGTCTTAGCCGCCTTGCCACGTGTCGCGTGAACAGTCAGCCGACATGCCACGTGTCGCCTTCTCAGCGTGCCACGTCTTACTATTCCAGCGTCGCGACGCTGACCCGGCGTCGCGACGCGCTGGCACCAAAAATTTCTATAAATACTGCGCGAATTTTCATAATTCTGTGTACCATTCTCTCTCATCTCTTTGATAAAAAGAGAGTTTCTCTCTCTAAAAATATTTTAATTTTATTTTTTATTTTTTTTTAGTTTGTAATTTATTTTAATTACCATTTGTAATAATAGTATTTAGTTTTTACTTTTTACTTTTTACAGTTTTTACTATTCATGAGAAAGTAATTTCCCAGCTAGGGTGAAAGGTAATTCTTTTACTGTTACTATTTAGATTAATCTCCCTTAAAAATAATATATTTACTAATTAAAATACTGATTAATAAAGGATACCGCTATATTGGTCAGTTGGCAATTTATTTTAATCTGGTTTAAACCTGACTTAAAAATGATACCGCTATATTGGTCGGTTGGTAATTTAATTATGGTACCGCCTTTATGGCTGGTTGGACTTAATTTGACTTAATCAGGATACCGCCAGATTGGTCGGTTGGTAATATTATCACAAGTTTATATATTATTTTATGGGAGATATCTAAATTAGTAGTAGTAAAAGTAATTCCTTTTACCTTAGCATTTTATTTTATTTTACTTTTCAGTTTTACTTTATGTCTTATACTTTTCAGTATTTTTACTTTATGTCTTTTATTTTTCAGTTATTAGTCCTATTTATGTGTTGTAACTAAATAGTTATCTAGGGTTGTGATGAATTTCAATATCACCGGTTTATAAGGGTTAGATTATAGTTTGGGTAATATAAAGATTTATTTATTGAGTCTTAATCTTAATGCTTTTTATTAATTGGCCATTAATAAAATTGATTAGGTAAACTTAAAATGAACTAGACATAGGGATTTTAAGTTTAAAACCTTAGACTCAATAACCCACGATCTTCCTTGAGGATAGATAACCCTTTAATAGATTTCCTTACAGGATAGGAATATACCTGTCGGGCGAGGGTAGCCATAATTGGAACTCAATCTTAATGAATCCAGATAATGTGGTTGACATAGGAATATGGTTCAATTGGGTTACACTGGGTATTTGTGTCTGACCATCGACAGATGCTTTCGCATAATTTCGTGTTCCAGGTTAATAAATCAATGTTTTACCCATCTATATAATAATCATTTCATCTTTTAAATGATATTAGAATGATTCACAACCCTAGATCTTTGTGTCTTTTGTATTTTCTTTAGTATTTTCTTTTGTCTTTTTATTTATTTATTTATTTAGCAAAGTCTTTCAACCAAACAAACAAACAATCTCTCTCTTCTTCATTTAATTAGATATTTGTAAATAAATAGATTCAACAATTAATAATAACAGTAGGAATTAAGTCCTCGTGGGATCGATATTTTTATACTACTTGAACGATACGTGCGCTTGCGTTATACGTGTGTGTTTACGCCGGTCAACTCACAACCTTTACAATTTACCCAAACTATGGGGTTTCACAAACCGCAAGTGTTTTAGATATGAAATTGTAAAACACAATTGGGCACTCACAAATATAAAGAAGATTGTGTGAGTTGCAAACCCCAAGTGATCTAAGCTCACTACCAAATGATATGAAGGTGTAGTGTGTGAGCTTGAGAGTGTTTGATTATGAAGGTGTGATAACTCTCTTGTTTTTGCCTTAGAGAAAGTGTATGAAGGTTGTATGTCAAGTCTCTAACCTTGGCAAAAAGAATTGAGGTTCATTTATATAGAAAATGAAAAGCATCCCCAACTGACACTGTTGAAACCGGTATGTCGGTCTCTGCTTATTGGTATGCCGATCTCCAACGGTAATAGAGCCGTTGGGAGAAACTAGCCGTTAGACCGGTATGAACACCGGTATGGTAACCGGTTTGGTGACCGATTTGGTGACCGGTTTGGTCATTGTCGGTTCCAGTATGTGTAAAATGAAAGGCTAGACCGATATGGACACCGGTATTGGTACCGATATGGTCCTAGCAAGTTAAAAGGCTCAGAAAAAGATTTTTGGGGTCTCTGGAACCGGTATGCTAGTTACAAGGACCGGTATGCCGGTTTGGATACCGGTATGTCTGTTTCTGATGACCAGTCAAGACTGACAGCACTCGGTATTTTGGCCATAACTTGCTCTAGAAAATTCCAAATCATGATCCGTAAATTTCTACATAAACTAGACACATAGATATATATTCTGTAAAAATTTCAGCTTCAAAAAAATTAATATGCATTTTATGGAATTTTTCTAATGTGACATGTATGCAGAAAACACACATATGAACATGTTCTAGTAAAATGGCTCTAGCAAAAGTTCTATATATCGGAATTGTGTTCCGTTTGAACCGTAGAAAACTAGAGACACATATATATCTACCGGTATATCATTTGATGTTTAATTCAACCTTTTTCTAATTTTTGGAAGATCATTTACCGATGCACTTATGCATTTGAAGTTCATTTTGGTGCAAATAAAGTGCAAATAATTCTTTTAGCATTCTAAGCCATTTTAAATGCAAGTGATGCAAAATGTATGATTTCTAAGAGCTTTAGATCATTCGAATAAACTCACTTACAATTAGAGCCCTAAGCTAAGACTTCGCAAGATTATCTCGAGTTCCTGCTAGTCTTCACATTTTCCGCTATTCACCACGTATGCTTCGACATCTTTTTGTATTGTCTTGTATTTGCGCGTTGAAGACTTCTCTCTCGTTGACGTCATCAAAATCCATTATGCGACTATGTCGCTAACAACCTCTCACTTCATTTTTAAGATTGAGAGTTTTTGCTATTATATGTATATTGTGGATGTTGATTTTCTTTCAAATATTTACAAGTAAAATTAACTATACGACTCGTTCTGAACTCAGATTTTCGACTATTCATGACATTGGTGATTTAGAAATTTTCGGTAGAATTTATAATTATTAATTTTAATAAATTGTAATGCATCAGGAAAAAAAAATCATAAACTAACTACTTAGAAAGATATCAATGTGGTAAAAAAAAAAAAATTCGAATCACAAGGTGTCAACTAAGTTCATAAATTGTTCTTTCATTTATCTATTAAAAACTTATTTCATTTGAATTCAAAAAAATCACGGCATGCTATTTGTCTATTTAATGTGATTAATAATACTAGTTAATTTTCTACTTCTCAAAAAAAAAAAAATAAAAAATATCTGCAACATTTTCAAAAAGGTTAGTGTTACCCAAATTGAAGAACACTGCCTGCTCATTAAACGAAATCGTTTCCATGGCCCACGTTACACATTGAATGCAAAGCTAAGATAATTACGGGACAGACACCAACTTCAGTACTGTTTGGTTAAAATTTTCGTGCAATATGATTTTCTTTTTCTCGGAAAATGAAGATGTCATTAATGGGTCATTTTCTCACTAATTACCATGCCTAAATTTTGAATCGTTTTTTTTCCCGAGAAAATGTGTGTTTGTTTCCTCCGAAGCTTATTGACAAGTAAAAGCCTGCAGAGTAAAGAGCCATAGGTGGGGTTTGTTGGTCTGAGATATAAAATTATTTATGTAGGGAGCTGGGGGAGTATTTTAAACTTTGTGACCTATTGGCTTATGTCACAGAAACCGTTGGATTGACAACTTTGACACATTATTTTTTGCTTCTGTGTTACTCATTTCATTTCTTCTCCGGCACCGGCGCAGGGGCCTAGGGAAGGGGGGGCAACATGACATATATTTATATTTATTTGTAAATGATCTCAATGGCTACTAGAAAAATATTAAAATGAAATCTTATCCAGTGGCGTAACCAAAATTTAATTTAAGGAGTAGCTAAAATATATATTAGTAGGCTATTTTTTATTTTTTATTTTTTGATAATAAATAACATAGAAAATTACATGAAATTACAAATTTTATCCGGACTATGGCATGAACAGCCAACGTTTGCTGCCGCCACTGCTTACATCCTAATTAGGTTACCTCTGAGACTTCATCTAATCATATGCTATGTTGGCCTCCGAAATATTGTGGGAATATTATTATAAATAAATAATCTAAAAGTTAAGTACAAGAAAATAAGTAAAAAAGACAAGGACAGGCTTATAAAGAAATTATAAGAAAGTATCAATTTCGTTAAAATCATATTAGCAAATCCAGAGGGAAAACTCGAGTAAGGAAAAAGTGTTGGCCTCGAATTGAAACAAGGAAAAGAAAAAGAAAAAAAAAAACTAAATTGGTAATGTAAACCATGCATGTCATTAAAAAAAAAAAAAAGTGCCAGAAATAATTCGAGGAGGATTATCCCACCAAAAGATAGAAGAATAAGCAAGACTCGTAAGTGTTTGCAAGTTGATATGAAACAACGTAACATTTTCGCCGTAATTTATATTTTATAAGAAATGTGAGACTTCAGAATTTTGATTATATATATCTTGACAATTCAGCCACCGGGTATGAAAATTTAATTGAGTCCAAAACAGAAGGATTAGAGAATAGATGTAGAACCAACTGAAGTGATTTTTAATTCTTATCCATTGCGGTAATATCCATAACAATTTCCGCATAGAAAGCTGTATAAACCCAAAAGACCTGAGGAAACTGCCACATAAATAATATTGTATAATCAGCTGATCATTTTTCATGTTTTAGAATATACAAATGTTTGTATAAAATGAAAGTGTTATATGTTTTCCTCCCAGGGGCATGATTTAGTGGTGTATAACTCAGTATCTCATCTTAAGGTATTGTGTTCGAATCCAGAGAGTGCATTTCTTGTAAGAGTCTGGGACATCCGGGGTTTTACCTGCTCCGGTTAAACTCGGAATTGATGATTTGACGGCGGGATTTCAAACGATTCCAAAAAAACGAAAAAGTGTTATATGCTAAAATTTATCTATTGATTATACAAGTAAGAAATGTTTATCATTTTAAATTTAATAAAAAAAAATTATAAGTATATAAATTTTCAATATTGACTAGCTCATAAATTATTCATGTTAATTAATTGTGTTTGAATATCTTACACAATACACAACATACAAGTTAACATAATGTAATGTATTTGAATTTACAATTCTTATTAATCTCATCTTTTACATTTTATTATTGAATCATTTATAGTTCTCTCCATAAAACAAGATCATCATTTAAAAATATTATTATTGATAGGGATAAAGATATATATATATATATATATTGTTGATGGTGGTATTCGGCCCTTAAGAAGTCAGAATCTCAAATAATGGTAAGATGAGGTTTGCACTCAACAGATGATATGAAGTTCTTTCAAAAGATGAGAAGCCAAACAGAGAGATCCGAGCCCGAGATGGTCAGGCCCGAGGTGGTCCATGACTGCCGACCCGACCAGGTGGCTCAGTAGACCAGGACATCTGTTGCTTCGGTCTCTCGACCTGGTAGGACGGGCCGAAGTGATAATAATGGTATGATCAGGATCAAGTGACGTAAGCCTTACATGGGAACTTGCATCTTTCTAAGAGGTCTGACGTGACAGATTACAGACTGGAGGTAACATGTAGAAGAGAATATAGTAGCTTGGTTTAAAAAGATGTCAGGTGGCATGATTACTTTCGGAAGAGCAGTTGGGGAAGAGAGCCATTGCATTGATGGTAAATTCACATGGCTGACATCATGAGGATAATGCAACATTGGAATTTGTCGTAGTATATAATGGTCTTGGGAATTTAATGTAAGGGATTAGCCAAATTCGTTCACGCACAACTTATAATAGAGAGCATAAAAGCTTAAGTGTAAGAGGGAGTTTGTAAGAGGTCGGCCAGCCAAACTCGAGAATAGAAAGGTTGGTCATACCCGACCACGTAATAAAAACTTCATTTTCATTGTGTCTGTGGACGTAGGTTGGATCCATTCCGCCAAACCACGTTAAATTCTTTATTTTTTGTGTGTTTTCTTATTTCTTGCTAAGTTTGTATTTGGTCACCAAACTAAACAAATTCACAATTGATGAAAGATTGTTCGATAAGTGAGTTTACCGATTTACCCCTGGAACGAAAATAACCCGTCAATAGTTGGCACCGTCTGTGGAGACCTCAGTATAAAAAATAGCAAACACGTTGAGACGATGGCAGAAGACGAGAACAATAAATCTTCTGAGGCTTTGACAACGAAATGGATGGATAAGATTGAAGAAATCATACGGAATGAAAAAGGAAGAAGCTCAGAATGATAGAGAATCAACTCAGGTCTTCATGAAGACCAAGTTGGAGAAGCTGGAAGAGAAAACTTGTGAAAGAGAGGGAGCGGGTCATAGCCAAAGAAAATAAGAGATAACAAGGGGAAAAAAGCTCGCTGAGTAGATGGGGATGGTGATAATAATAAGAGAAATACACGTGGAATGAGATCTGTAGTCATTGTCAGAGTCGTGCCGGTGGGAGAGCTGTGGGATGAAGAGGAAGGCATGAGAACTCTGGAATCCTCCGGCAATTGTCCATGCTTCGCGGAGAGCGATCATGGATGATATCCAGGGGAAGGTAATGAAGTCCTCATCTACGGAGGACATTGTGCCTATGATGGAAGACATCGGGAAGCCCGAGGTCGAGAGCATGGCAGCTCCGAGAACCAGATGAAGAGCTGGTTTCGAAAGAATATGAAAAAATTGGAGGAAAATATAAAAGATAGACCAATGGGTGACCAAGAATTAGGGACAACATCCCCTTTCACAGAGGAAATATTGGTGATGGGGTTTCCAAGAAGTTTTACTATGCCCTCAAAGGTTCCCAGGTCCCATATAGAGAAGTTTGTTATGTTAATGGAGATTCAATGGATGGTCGGAGAGGCTATCCGTCGAACCAAACAAATTCACAGTTGAGAGATGATTATTCGAGGAGTGAGTTTACAGATTAACCTCTGGAACGAAAATCAATTGTCAATATATATATATATATATATATATATTATTATTATTATTTTAAATTCACACCCATATATTCATTTGGACTTAAATTCGTGATCTTTTACTTTCATATGGTAAGAGTTCTGTCAAATAGGTTAATCCTTTTTCAAATGAAGAAAAAATACATTGCTCGAAATTCGAATCTTTTTTCAAATAAAGAAAAAATACATTGTTAGAAATCCGAATCTGATTAATTTATTATTTTTCTGAGAAAAGCCTTAGCTACTCTAATTAGAGTTGTTACATTATAATAAAACATTAAACGGTAACGTTTCATTAAATTATATCATAATCTAGCTCTTCACAGTTAATTATAAAACTGAATTTAAAATAGATGTGGCACAAGGTTTAGAAGCTTCGCTGCTCGAACAAGAATCTTAACATTGAAATTGACGCCGAGGCATCTAATTATTGTTTATAATTAACACATTTTGAAGATCGTATACCATAAATTCCGGAAATGTGACTCCTTTGTAACATTATTTTAATGTCTGTTTAACTTTGAAATCCGAATCTAATTCTTGTTTATGAAAATGAAATTCAATTATAATCTTAAGTAAATATATTTAATTATAATTTTTTTACGAAACACTCTTTCGGATGCTATTCTAGAACTTAGAGGTAGACTTATTTAGAAGACTACATTCACATCAAGATTAGGATAAATGATTATTAAAAAAGAACATAAGTAAATTACATTTTAATCTTATATATCATGGTTAATAAACACGTAATACAAGATTTTTAAGAGTTTGGAAAATTTTACCCACCATGCATGAAAAAATCTTCATTCATCTTTAGGAGTCGTTATTTAATTACATGATATTTAACATATATTAACAGTATCCAATTTTTTAAAACACTAATGATAAATTCAATTGTATTAGATGAGCAAAAACTCGATGACTTCAGGATTGGAAAAATGATTTGACTTTCACTAAATATAGTAAGGGATGAAATAAAATTATAGTATAATGTATCTTTCTGATTTAATATCTCAACGGTCCCTCTTTGCAACACAATAAATTTCTGGTAGTGACAATCTACTGAGACCCACTAAAGAATATGTCATTTGCTTGTTTTTTCTCTTAACATTTAGCCTCCTTTGACAGAGAAAGAGAGAGAGAGAGAGAGGAAATAAAATAAAATAAAAAAATATTCAAATTCATAATTCCTATGGGCACTAATTAAGTTGATAAGGTTATGCCCCTAGGAAAATATTCTCATTTTAATTTCTTGCAGGAAAAATAACTTTTTATTTGTTTTATCTACATATCTTTGATGCCATTACAGAACTGCATTATTTGCAGATATGGGTTTGTTCATATTCTGAATTATATATATATATATATATATATATATTTGAACTCTAAAAAATTATGAAATTGTTTTTCCACATTTATAATTTATGGGGCTGCGACTAGGACAATGCCAAAACCCTGCTCTGGAATTGTAACTATCAATTAATAAAAGACTGTGAAATTCAAAACCTGCGGCTATGATCACTTTGATCTGATGAAAGTGTTTTGTACATAGATGTACTTATAGGTGAAGCAAATCTAATGGCGGATATTACTGCCTAATCACAGTGGGTACACGTGTATGTTGGTGATGAGATCTGATTATTAATTTATTTCATTAATTATCAACTCAAAAAGTCGGTTACTATAAGTAAGTAACAGAATGCCGTTTAAGCAACCTCATTCTTTCTCCGTTTTTCATTAGCTTGTGTTTCCAGTAAAGTTGTTAATTTGTCTTATGCAATTGAAGTAAATTTCTGATTAACAACATTGACTTCTTTTTTCCCCGCAAAAAAAGTACATAGTTTGTCAATTGTTAACAAATAATTCAATGCAATGTTTAAAATAACCCTAAGTTGAAGTTTATTTTATTTTTTTCAATTTTTTTTCAATTTATAAATATTACGATTTGGGTCTTCTAGAAATTTGAATTCATATATTTATAGTATTTTAGAGTTATACTTGTTATGTCAGTTAGATTCGAGATCTCTACCTCGCATTTAGAAATATATATATATAGCATATCTTTATGGGTTATTGGGTTTTTTAAAAAGAGAGTTGGCAAGACATCGAGAACCTATAATGTTACAAATGGCCACAACTACGTTACAAATAGACTAAATATTAAGATTTTCTTAAAAAAATAAAAAAAATAAAATAAATAATAGCTCCCTAAAAGTAAGCTTTTCCTTAAACAGTTAACCCTAACATAATCGCACGTGTGCATCCCCTACGCACGTAAAACATTTTTGTAAGGCCACATAGAGATGTAGAGAGAGAAAGTCATCAAAAAGTTTGTCACTATCATTCATTCATAGCTAATTAAGAACTACTGAACAATATACACAGAGTGAATTTAAATGAATCAAAAATTAACATCTGATACTTAATTATCTAAGATTTAAGAGGCATCATCATCATCTGTTTGTTGCTTTTGAATCTCATCTTCTTCATCTTCAGCTTCTAATAATGAAGATAAACAACAGCAAGGGGTTGAAGAAGAATCATCAGAAGAAGAAGTGTAGAAAGATAATGGAGATGAAGGAGAGCAAGAAGCTAATGAAGATGATGAACAAGTAATAAAATCACCATTGCTGTTGCTACTACTAGTAGCAGAAGCAAAAGCTAAAGCAACAAGTAGGTCAACAAAAGCACCAACAATGTACCCATGATTGCTTTTCCCATTCATTCTCAGATACCAACACAAAAGCTCTTCAAGATCTTCCCAATCTTTAATCCCATGAGCTTCCACCATTTCCTCCATTGATTTTTTGAAATCAATGTAAGGATCTTGTGACTCCATTGACAAAACCAAGCTCTCTTTGAATGGAATTTTAGCTTCTTCAAGAATAGAACTTGTCTCACGGCCAGGCTCAAAAAACAGCCTCTCTGATCTTAAACCTCTAATGACAGTTTCTATTGGATCCCCACTTGAGCAGTGCTCTTCTGAGGCCGTGGAGAAACTTGCTGTTGCTGTTGCTGTTGCTGACTCTGATGATGATGTGTTTGTAAACAAAGATGAGTCAGTTGTTTCAGTATCTATGTAGGCTGAGTTAATGGTCTTGAACATGGTGGTGGTGGTGGTGGTGGTGTTTCTAAAAGAGAGGGTTCTTGGTTGGTGACAAGAGGGCCAAGGCCATGATGATGTGTTTGTGTTTTTGGAGAGAAAAGGAAGCTTCATTTTCCTGCCCATGTTGTGGTTTGATTTGGAAGATTTTTTAGATATGAAAAATGTTTGGTGTTTTCAAATGATTTTTAGAAGTTGTTGTTAATGTTATAAGCATTAAATGATAAGTCAGAAAGGGTTGTGATTTTTGAATATGTGATTTTTGAAGGAGTGGTGGGGTGAGATAGAAGTTGGGGGAAACTTGGAATAAGGATGGGGTTGGTGGGGACTTTCACTTTTTATTATGTGTGTATTAAATTTTGAGCTACTAAATTAATTGTAGTTCAGTTGAGCTCATTCAATATTCATATCTAGTACTTCTGTTTTACTTTTTAATTTATATTTTGAACAACTTAAAAAAAAAAAAAAGAGTAAAAACATATCAAAAAATAATATACTTACACACACTTATCCCTAAAACTTTCCCAACTCTCTCACTGTAGTTACAGTAGTGAGGGAGTTGAGAAAACTTTAGGGATAAGTGTGTGTAAGTATATCACTGCTCAAAACATATACGATAATAGTATAACACTTTTTTTTGTGTGGAAATATTAGAAATCTCGCCATCAAATCACTCGATTTGTTGGATTTAAGTGGAGTGAGGTAAAACTCTCGACTGTCTCAGGTTTTTATAAAGAAATGCACTCACTTGACTCGAACTCATGACCTAACAACTAAGTCATGAACCATTTGTCACCAATTTACACCCGGGAAAATAGCATTATCACTCCTTATACTTATAAGAAAATGATAATTTTTTAAATTTAGAAAGTTTTAGAAGATGATATGTTTCAACAATTCTATTACATATATTGTAACTAATATAAAATATTAATATATTTATTATTATAAAAACATTTTAAATTCATTTCACCAAATGGAATATAATCTTTTTAGAAAGTATTGGCTTGTGTGTATATTCTTTTCTTCAACCTAAATATAGTAAATATGGTAGTCAAAGTTGTTGTAAAATAAGATATGATGTATTGTTGGGAAAAAAATTATACGACTCTCCTCACATTTAAGGTATGACATGAATTCGATCTATTATAAATACTCTAAGTGCTTGATTCCTCCATGGGTGAAGAGTTTGGAGATAATTTACTCTCTTAATAATAAATTATTTTTGTTAAAGGACGATATATGATGTCAAAAAATGTATGTAATTGTCTTATTTAATAATAATACTTTATTATTTAGTTTAGTTTAATAATAAATACGAGTAAATTTTTTTTTTTTTTTAAAAAAGAGGTGCCATGCATGATAGTTCCTCAAAATTATATTATTGGGGATTACGGTCTAATTTTACGTACCTTAAATATATTTGGATTTGTACAACCTTTAATTAAAAATGTCACTGTTGATATTAATAGTGAATAAAATTGTTCACTCTTGAACAATATTAAAAAAATGAGAGAGAGAGCTCACAATGATATTTTCTTTCACTCTTTCTAAGGAGAATGTAAATTGTAAAACACTCTCTTTAAAAAAGACTAATCTATATACCATAGAAAAATTGAAAAATGACTTCTTTTTTAGGCTGTCCAGGTAGGCGTTTTCATATTTGAGACTGCCCACGTACGCATATAAATCATTAATATTTAAAATGAATTATTAATATTTAAAATAAAATATTAATATATAACTATTCACATTCTTCCACCTCTAATATTTTATTTTATCAGTTCTTCCTCCAAACTTCTCTTTTTCTAAAATTAATTATTGAAAATACATTAATTAAATATATATCGTTTCAAATGAGTTATTAATATTTCAACTTTTCATATTCTTCAATATCAAACCATTCATTTTTCTAAAATTATTAGTTATTAAAAATACATTAATTAAATACATATCTTTTTAAATTATTTATTAATGTTTCATCTTTTCATATTCTTCAATATCAAACTTTTCATTTTCCCAACTCTTCCAAACTCTTCGTTTTCTTATATTATTAATGATTGAAAATTTATTAATTAAATGTATATTTATTTCAAATGAATTATTAATGTTTATTTGTTCACATTATTCATTAACTCTCACTTCAGTCTCAAACTTTTCATTTTCCCAACACTTCCAAATCTTTGTTTTCTTATATTATTAATGATTGAAAGTTTATTAATTAAATGTATATTTATTTCAAATGAATTATTAATATATTTTTTTCACATTTTTCATTAACTCTCACTTATTTCATATTTTTAGCGACGGAATAAAACTTCGACTCAGAATATTAATGTTTTAAGCGTCGAAACTTGTGTTCGCGCTAAAAGTAGTACTTTAGCGTCGAATAATATTCGACGCTGAATAATTCTATTATTGCAATAATTTTTGGCGCCAAATATTACACTTGTAGCGTCAAAAAAAGGAGTCGACGCCACAAATATACTTTTAGCGTCGAAAATATCATCGCTAAAGGTTTACGAAGTTTCCACCGACAGATCCTTGATTCTTTCGCGTCTAAATTAAATTCGACGCTAATTTTTTGATATTTAGCGTCGAAAAAACGGTTTCGATGCTAAAAACTGCAACAATTAGCGTCGAATATTCAAATTCGACGCTAAAGATAGATTAAAATGCATTGTCACCAACCCTTCTCCCCTCTGTTTTTTCTCTCATTCTCTTCATTTTCATCCTCTGAAATATGAGAATTTCTCCTCTACAGCCTCACATCTCTCCTAAAATTTTCAATAAAATTGTAATCAATTTCCGATAAGGTAATTATTCTTTCATATTTCTTTATTATTTTCAATTTTTATGATTATATATGTTGTTTATATGTTGTTTGTTATTGATTTATGATTCATAATTTATCAACCAAATATATATATATATATATATATATATAATATATATATATATATATATATATATATATATATATATATATATATTATATATGCTTAAATAAGTATTACTGAATTAGTAATGTTGATTACTGTAAAATGATATCTAATAATTATATTATTATATTTAGGTATTCTGCTGAAATAGATAGAAATTGGATGAGCTCTCTGGATAGATTGAGTGTTGAATATCGTAATGGAGTGTCTGAGTTTATGGAAGTCGCAAAGCAACACATTGATGCAGAAGGTCGTGTTCGTTGTCCATGTGCAAATTGTTTGAATAGGAAAAGGAAGCGGTTAGATGAAGTTCATAATCATTTATACATGCCAGGAATATCACCAACTTACCGTACGTGGATTTATCACGGTGAGCAGTATCATTCTCAGTCACGGTTTTTTGATGTCGGCGAAGGGAGCAATAGTTACAATCAACCTGCAAACGATGAGATCACCGATATTTTGCATGACTTACAAGGTCCACAACTTGGTCATAGTGTTAGTGGTGACATGCCAGTGTTAAGTGTAAATGATCAAAATTTATTTAGTGAACTACTTGATGAGGCAAAAAAAATTCCATTCGAAGGTGCTGGAATGTCGATCTTGAATTTCGTTGTGAATTATTACACATTAAAGTGATCAACAGAATGACCAACAAAGTATCGATTGATGTTAGAGTTACTGGCCCAAATGTTACCGGTTGGAAGCGAATTGCCTAAGTCATACTACGAGGCAAAGAAAATGTTGCGTGATCTGGGAATGGGGTATGAATCCATTCATGCTTATAAGTTTGATTGTGTATTATTTCGTGCCGAGTATGAATCACTTGAACATTGTCCGATATGTGGTGAAAGTCGGTACAAAGTCCGTGGTATGGGGAAGAAAGTGCCTCAAAAGATATTGCGATATTCCCTTTAACGCCCAGGCTGCAGAGATTGTTCATGTCACGACACACAGCGACTGATATGATGTAGCATCATGAAAAGAGGATCGGTGCGGAGGGCATACTTAGACATCCTGCTGACGGAACCGAATGGAAGGAATTTGATGACATGTACCCCCGTTTCGCTGAGGACCCCCTTAATGTCAGGTTAGGTCTTGCCTCTTATGGTTTTAACCCATTTGGGAATATGTACAACTCTTATCATGTTCGTCCATCATGTTCGTCGTCCAAATTTGGAATGTTGTATGTGTTTGGAATTCGAAAGTTCATATAGTATAGTATGTGTTTGGAATGTTTGTTATGGTTATGCGTGTGCATGAGAAGTCGTGTGTATTGGTTTTTAAATGTGCTTCGTGGTTGGTTGTATGATGATTGTGTGTGTGACTGTGTGTATGTACGTGTTGATGGAACTCGTAGATTATATGGATAATGAATGCATATGTGAAATGAATAAATGAATGAATGAATTTGAAACAAAGTGAGCATTCGATGTTATAAGCGTTTTTGTTAAGTTGTATTGACTTGTATGGATATGTATGTATATGTATAAGAACTTTGGAATTTGATGACGCTAATGCGACAGGTTTTTGCAGATGGCACCGGG